>VYZT01028180.1:23137-33771 GCA_013400735.1 Pomatostomus ruficeps | reverse complement strand
ATATTTTTAAATTATTTTTCTGTATCAATACTACTCAGTGACAAAACTATCTCCTAAAACATTTTAATACATATAATACTTTATATAAATATATGTTTTATGTTTCATCAGGAACTGTCGTGATAGGACAAGGATCGATGGGCACAAATCAAAATTTGGGTTAGATATCAGAAAGAAATTCTTTCTTGCCTCAGCCCTGGCAGTGTTCAAGGCCAGATTGGACAAGGCCTTGAGCAGCCTGGTCCAGTGGGAGGCATCCCTATCCATGGCAGGGAATTGGGACTAGATGATTTTTAAGTTCCATTCCAACCATTTAACATTCTATGATTCCATGATTCTATAACAAGATTATTCTATTCTCGCTCATCTTTGAAAGGTTCTAAGCCTATTAGGTAGACTTTTATGTTTTAAATGTCTTAGAGAGGTAAAGTGCACAGGCAGTTTAGGGGCTGGAGCCAGGAGTAAACTTTCAACCTGCATGATTCTAAGCATAAGCTTTATGCATTTGACCAGACTTTAAATAATTTTACACTTATATTATCCAGTCACTCCCAAGAGAAAAGAAGAGGGCCAAACAGTGTCTCTTCAAGAAAGACAGACAAGGAAAATAAACATTAAAAATGCAGGTTGTGAAAGACAGGGAGTTATATCTATGCCTTATTCAAATTCCATCAGCTAAACTCTAGTGAAGACATTCAGTTTTGTCAATAAAAAAGAAAATCTCAAAACTACCAAGTGTCAGTCTGTCCAGTACCATAGTTATAATCCAGGGATAGTACATTTTACTTCTTTTTAAATATTTGTTGTAGCCTGTATTACAAAAATCAGAAGGATATCTGCAAGAAAATGCTTTAAGTAAAGGTTACAAGTGATATAGTGTCTCAAAGATCTAATAATAAGATAAATGTATTTTAGCAGGAGGCCATCAATTCAGATTCCACAAAAAAATCAGCAATGCTTTGACTTTTAAAAAATGCCATTCCAGTTCATATTAGAGTAATGACTTATTTAGGAGGATGAAAGTCACCGTTTAAATCAGTCTGTCACTATACTTAACTCTAAAACTCAAGTTTTAGAGAATCAAACAGCCCCACACCTGACTTTTTACTCCAAGGGATGCCTTTTTTTTCTTATGCCAAAGCAGATAAATACAAGATCCTTTTTGTAAGACATGTGCTTGAGTTTAAAATTAAAAATGCATTGACTTCTAAATAGAAAAATTCTTTTATAAACATGTTACGTTTGTCCCCTATTCCTATGTTAATCAAGAACTAAGGCAGAAGTACACACCTCAGAAGACTATGGAACTGTGAAGAACTTTTCAGTCACAGATTCCAAGTCTCTGCAATGGCACCAAATATGCTATATTTTCACTTGCATAAATTCAAAAAGTTGTATCTTAAAACTAATTCATTTTCTGATCTCCTCATTTAATGGAAAATTACAGATTCCCATTCCTCGGATGGATGGAGAATGTGTTCTAAATTTTAACAAAAATTTAATTATGATAAAATATATATCTATTTACAACCATTCACACTCTATGCACAAAACTGTACTTTAAATTTTTCATTCCATGGGCCCAGCTTCATTCATACAAAGTTAGCATTGCCACAATCTCATCACAATGTCAAGTGAAGACTATGGAGATTACATTATGATGTCAAAATGCAATTGCAAGGAATTTTTATTACTATCTATGGTCATCACATTTACAATATCAAATCATGATGGAAAGTGTTTCAATGTTTCTTTGGAGTTGAAATTATAATGTCAAGCTGATGACACAATGAGGTCAGTACAAATCTTCATAGACCCAATTGCAATGTGCATGCAATGGGAAATATATGGAGACTGTCATATAAAGACTATAGAAAAACAAAGTGGACAAAAACTGCTGGAACTTCAGCATGCATTATAAACTATGAAGTTGGAAAAGGCTTTGAAAAATATCCTTTCAAAAATTTTCTCTACTCTTTCTCCATCAAAAGTTTTCTTCAGGTTTTTTCCCTAGTATCATCTCCGAACTATTCTTTTCTGGATTCTGTGTCCATGATTCCAAGAAATTTTGGCTGTTCCTAACTTTTTTCCAGTCTTTGTTTTACATAGCTCCTATTGAGACCCCTCTTCAACCCTTAAACTATGCAACAATTTCTCATTCGCTATTATTGAAATCTCAATGTAGTATTTCCTTCATTTTTTTCCTAAGAATTTTTGATCCCTTTCCTGGTGACATTAAGACCAGCAACTACAAAGCATTCCTCTCACACAGGGTTTGAAGCCTGCTTTTCACTGAACTGCCTACTGATGCTGAATTTTGTTACTTTTTGCAGTCTTGATGGGTTTTTTTTTTTCTGTCTTACCACAAAAAAAGTACTGCCTGTTCCAGTTATCTCCTGAATTACTGTCTGATTTTGTATCATCTTTTCCAAATTTTCAAGTTCAAATGTTTTCTGTACTCTTTCTTAGCACATGGATTTATCTCAAATAGCTTTATTAAGTCTGATTATTTCCTTCATCTGTCTTTTTACAGTTTGCATGTTGCAAACAGCATTTATGCCTCCTGTGTATTCAGATCAGGGTTTGGTGTAAATTTCTTTTATAAACTCTCTCTCTCTGATAATTGCCCAGGGATAAAGTAATATTTAAAAGAAAACGTGAAATTTTGCTTGGCAGTAGACAGTGTTATACGTCTGAAAAATGCTACCTTCATTTGGATAAACTTCAGTTTGTAAGCGAGGGTTTGAATCCTCTTTCTACATTTGTAGATATTGATGCTAAGCAAATAATAATGGCAACATTATAAAACTATTTCCAATACACAAAGAATAAAATTTTTAATTCAAAACTTTTGCATACCTTTAACTTAGTCAATTTTTATGTCTAAATCCTTGGGAGGCTTTTCCTTTATTTGAGTTATCATGGCAGTATTTATGTTCCACTAATAGAATAGAATCTATATTATGTGGAGGTAAAACCAAGTGTCCTATCATCATTAATATTGTGGTTTGAAAATGCATTTGCCAGGAACAAACCATGATATTCTAAAAAATTTAAGGAACATAAAATCCACTGAGGGCTAATCTGATTGATGACTCCAGTGCCAATGCAGAGGTAGATCAGTACAGACTATACTCTGGTGATATCTTTAGGGCATATTCACCTTCCTTCGTTTTACACATTTTAATCCTTCTCTTATTTGAGTGTCCTCTTCTAAATTAAAAGGTATTTAAAATCATAATATTGTTACAGTTTTCTAAATCAAAAGTGTACAAAGACTTAACATTTTTAAAGCTGGTATTCATCAGGACAGCATGAATAACAATATTATCCGCACTGAAGCAGATTATTCTCACTTCTTATTAAATAATAAATTATATTGATGTGATTTATCCAGAACAAGTGCCATAAATATTTTAACCTAATGCTAATACCAATCAACTGGAATGTTTAATGCAAATGCAAAAGAATATATTTATCATCACTTCTTATTTTAGAATTTATCTCCTTCCTTTTTCCAGCACCAGAATCTACATGACCTTTTTCTCATAAGGACAATGATAGAATAGCATTGTAGGTTCTTTTCCACCAAGCCCACAGTCTGCTCATTGGCTTTAGGTCAGTAAAATTTTCCCTTCTTTGATGTTTAATCTCCTTTTCCCTGGTTTAAAAAATTGAATAATTTTACTGAGCTAATGTAAGTTTTAAATTTTTCTGTTACCACTCTGGATTAGACATATTAAATTTGTAAGTTGTATGTCCCTAAAACATTTTGAGTCTGCTTTTGCTTTCAACATTTTTTTCAAAGTAGGAAGAAAAAGTCTTACTTGATTATTAATACAGCAATAGATATAAAGACTTACGTACTTTTTTAGGGAGAAAAAAAGGAGAAAAAAGGGGGAAAAGTAAAAAACCCATTATTAATAAAAAGGAAGTAAAGCACAGGTTTCAGTAACAGAGAGCTGACACTGATAAGTTTTTTTCACAAACTTGACAAACAACTAGACAAAGGCAAGACATATTGGCCATAAATAAAGCAGGAGTGTATAAATCAAAAGTGGTTTTCAACATTTTTTAAAAGGAGGATAGGTTTTCTTAGTATTTTTGTAAAGAGTTACCAACTAACCCAGCTATATGTCCAAATATCTTAGATAAGTATAGATATAGAAATTGATATATTGTGCAGAAAAATGAGAAGGAGTGAAAAAAACTAAACCAGCTTCAAACCCTAACATTCCAAGACTTCACAGATTGTGAATATTCCAACTTCCTTTCCTCATGTACTGCACGCTGAGAAGCAGAGGGTGATAAAGGACACATGGAATTTTGCATCCTCTGCTTTAGTACAATGCTGTTGTTCTTTCATCCATTCATTGATGTAGTAAATTACCACTTCTCTCTTCACCAAAAAAACATGGAAATAGGTGTGAGGTTCTGCAGAGTCGTCTTTACACAGAAGCTCTGATCTGTGATGAAAGGAGTAATGCACACATATAATATGGTAGTGTCATATAATATAATATGGTAGTGTCTCAATTAAAATGGAGAATTTCTGTTTAAAGCATCTCATAAGAGAAAAAAACACACTCTACATTGTTTGTTAGTGTCAAATGTAAAGTTTAAAGTCATTGCATTAACACATGTTCTAATGCTGCTCAAGATTATTACTGTGTCCAGATTCTTGTATACAAGACTAACATAGCAGGGTTGTTTGAGGCAATGATTAAAGTACTAACCAGGAAAACTATTGTCCATTATGATCATTAATAATATGGGTTGAATGCATTGGTTTGCTTTTATGGCCGTTCTATGGGTCACCTTTGGCAAACAGTCTGGCTATCAATATTTGTTAACATAAAGATGAGGGTGTACACAGTGCCTACATGGCTTGAATATGAAAAATTGTCTAGGGTATATCAGCTCAAAACTGATAGACCATATTAAACAGAATCATGAACATCAGCCAGATGAAACAACAATCAGACATCACAGAATCATAAAATATCTTGAGATGGAAGAGACCCACAATGAAACATCAAAGTCAGGCTTCTGGTACTGCACAGAACAACCCCAAGAGTCACACCATGTGCCTGAGGGCATCGTTCAAATGTTTCTTGGACTTCATCAGAATGGTGCTGTGGCCACTTTCCTAGGGAGCCTGTTCCAGTGCCTGAACACCCTTTGGGGGAGAACCTTTTTCTAATATCCAACCTAAACCTTCCCTGATATAGCTTCAGGCCGTTCCCTAAGGTCCTGTCAGTGGTCACCAGAAAGGAGAGATCAGTGCCTGTCCCTCCTCTTCCTCTCATGAGGAAGTTGTAGATTGTGATGAGATCTCCCCTCAGTCTCCTCTTCTCCAGGCTGAACAGATATAGTGATCTCAACCGCTCCTCATATGGCTTCCCCTCAAGGCCTTTCACTATCTTCATTGCCCTCCTTTGGACACTCTCTAATAGCTTTATACCCTTTTTACATTGCGGTCCCCAACACTACACACAATATTCAAAGTGAAGCTGCCCCAGAGCGGAGCAGAGTAGGACAATCCCTTCCCTTGCCCAGCTGGCGATGCTATGCCTGATGCCTCCCAGGACACAGCTGACCCTCCTGGATGCCAGGGCACTGCTCACTCATATTCAACTTTCCATTGAACAGGACTCCCAGGTCAGCTCTGAATGATGCTGGGAGCAAAGGACCCAACCTAAAAGGAAGTATAAACTAAGCTCAAAAATTTGTGACAGTGGAGAGAGGTAGCGGAGGTGACAGCAGAAGGCAAAAGCCTGGCAGAAGTGGTCCCATGCCCTCTGCCATGGGTGCTTCCAGCAGCCATGTGCAGCTCCCTCACAGTACCATGGGTACACCCTGGGGACCTGTACCTTGAGGGAATGGGGGTTCCTTCCTGGGCCCTCTGGGGTAGAGTGACAGAACAAAGCTAAAGCAGAGCATGGGGCTCTTGGACAAGCAAGCTTTTGAAGGTGGGGTCCCCCATGTTGAGACAAAAAGAGTCTGCACTCTCCAAAACCTATGGCAGGGAGTGCATGCTTCTGTGTGTGTGTGCATGTGTGCACGTGTTCATCAATTAGAAGTTCCTGGGATTAGTTATAGAAAGGTGTTTCAAAATTTTCAGGTATTTATTAACTTTTTCTAAGTATCTAGAGACATAGTTTATTCATTATTATACCAGTATTGACTCTCAATACATAGTTCATTGATATCTACTTAATTATATATAGTCAATAAATTAATAAATCACTTCAATTTTGATTTGATTTAAACTAAGAATTTTTTCCTGCAGCAGCAAGTCTCCACTTTCATCTGAAAAAAATCATAAATGAATCAACTGCAAGTTTTTTTCCAATTTCCAGACTTTTAAACACTCTTGTGACAAAAGTAGGGGGGAAAAAAAGAAAATTAAAAAGAAAGAAGAAAATACTGCTATTTTTCCTGTTATTTTTCCCTGATAGGAGATTATGAGATGTTCTGGCTAATTCAGAAAAAGAAGACACACAAAATAAAACAGCACTGAAAGTTTCTAATCTCTCTAAGGTTAGCAATGTTTGGTGAATCCATATGAAGTACCAACTAACTTTGTAATTCTATTACATATTTGTATTAATGCATACTGAAAAGGCCTTGCTTATTGAAGCAGCAACAACATCCCTACTAGCAATAGCTAATAATGCACTTGGGGCATAGATTGATTCTAAGAATATTGTATTCATTTTTAGACACTTTCAGGAAAGTAGAAATTTTAGACAAACCAGTACTGTTTTCTGTAACAAGATACATCATAGTAAAGTGTGCAGAAATTATCAAATAACCCCCATCTAGAAGATTCTTAGAACAAAAAATTAAATATCATTAGTGTTTATCTATGAAATACTGTTGCAAGGAAACATATTCACATTTCCTTTTATTTAGAGAAACCTGTGTTCCACAGATGTCTTGCGTCTAAACATAACTGAAGACCTCATGATAGCATTTTTTTATCTTTCAGTGAAGTGAAAATTGGGGGAAAAAAATGAGAACTATAGATGAATATTTACAAAACACAGAAGGAAAATTCAAATGAAAATGGCCATCCACAAATATAAACTTATCCTGGATTTCACCGATAAGATGACAAAAATGGTTTATGTTACATTAGAAGGCCCACTCTTTGTGTTCATTCACAGTAAATATACTAACACTTTCCCCTGAAGACTTGGATTTCCCCATAGTTTGACAGGGCGCCAGTCAGAACACTTGTAGATACAATAGTAAATGTTATAAAATTCTTAACAAAGGTAGATAGGCAGAAATTCCAAATATAATGTAGGTCAGATCTCTCCACTTGTTTGAGCTATGATTTGAAGAAGGGAATTAAATTCCAATATCTCACTGACTTTCACTGGGATTTGGGAATCAGAAACTTCTTTAAAAACCCAAGCTTTTATTGAAAATTCTCGCGGTCACTTTAAAAACCATGCTCTTGTGTGTCAGGTGCACTTTAACTGGATTTGAAGGCAGTTACTCCTCCCCTCACTGGACTCACAGATACTCCTTTGTGAGCTGTAATGTGGGCTCTTCAATACATTTAGTTCTATGAATAATTAATGTGTCTCCTGCTCTTACCACTTGATTTCCAGTTATTTGCGTTGCATGCAATATGCTGAGCCAGTTTCATAGCTCCTAGACTCAAATGCAGGTTTCCAATCCCATTAAGTGTAATGGGATATGAAAAATAACAGTTTAAACTAAAAAAAAAAAAGAGCTGTAAACCAGTCTCACATTTCTTAAAAATACTAAAATTAAAACTTCGAAGAAAGAAAACCTAAGTGTTGCTTATGGAAGAAGAAATACAAGATTCTATGCAAAACTTCAGTGAGCATCAGAAAGGATTTTTTTTTGTTTGATTTTTTGTTTGGTTTGAGTTGGGGGAAGGGTGTTTTGGCTTTGTTTGTTTGTTTCTAGTTCTGTTAAAAAATGAAAAAAACATTTGAAATATCATCTTTTGGTTGGTTTTCATTAATTTGCGAAGCATAACTTGGACAGAGTTTACAAAAGCAAATTTGTCATTCAACGTAGTCACCACACTTCATGGATGACTGAATAAAAATGACTTTTTCAAGAGGCAACCAAAAGTACTGCCTCAGTGAATCCATATGTACTTACAAACTGGACAGAGATGTCCTTCTAAGTTAGATGTCCTTCTAAGACAGAGTAGATCAATCTCATTGCTTCTATAAGATATAAGATGAATCTGAACAGACTAGATAATTTTCAGAAGCAGTTATATCAGAGCAGATATAATAAAAAAAGAGTAGCTACAAGAAAACAGACTAGATGGAAAATGGAATGCAAAACCTCTAGGCCATTCTGGAAACAAGGAGGAGAGTCCAGGAACTTTGTATTATTGAGGTATTGAATTAAAATAGCAGTTGTGAAAACTCTTAACAAAAGTTGATATATTATATAAGTTTTCATTTACTGATATTGGAAATATGTCTTCACCTGTATGGAAGCAGCTATTTATGGAAAAATTTTTCTGTAAGTGATGGTGAAAAGTTGTAATTTAATTTATCCATTGCAGTTTAACTGATGAACTTCAGTTAATTTAAAATAACTCATACAAAGAAGAGAAGGAATATCTACTTCTGTTACTAAAGCAATGTAAATCTGGAGTAGTTTCTGTGGTTTCCCTGAGTTTTAATTCAGGTCTTAATTTTTGTTTTATTTTTCTGCAACTTTTTTATCAGAGACTTAAAATTAAAGAATAACTAATTAACCTATAATTAATGTGTTGATCCTACTTTTAAACCAAAAAAATTTACTTACTAAATGCAGAATTCATCAAAACAGAAATAGAAAATTATATCAGAAAAAAAAATACATGACATTTTATTATTTGTAAGACAAATAATTTTTTAATTCCTTAGCAGGATATTCTTATTTATTTTTTTTTCTTCAGGGGGAAATTTCAGGACCCTTTTGATTCTTAAGCATCATTCCATTTGCTTTCTCCAAAAGCTGAGCAGTAAAAAAGCCTTGATCAGGGATTGCAATCTTTTCCTTTCAACTTAAACTGTGAGAAGCTTAACCTTTTTGCTGTTCACTCATTTAAATTTCCAGGTTCATACCTCAGAGATATACGGGGAGTTTGTAGTTCTGCAGGTGGGTGGAAGCGATATGTCCATCTCTAGAGTAAAAAGAAGGATAGAGAAAACAGTGGGTGTACAATAACGTTTCTTCCCTACAAGACCGGATATTCTTTGATTCTCTCCCCTCTGCAGCATCTCAATCTGTTTGGGCAAGACAGTGCAAAGCAGCAATAATATTCAGAGTGTTCGTAGGAGGTTGAAACAAAGATCCGCCCAGCCATCCTCCCACCTCCGGAAGGGACCCACAGCACCTGGTCACTACAGCAAAGACAGAGCCATGTTCTGTTGCAGTGCGCTGTTGGCCAGATTTCTCTTTTCCCTCAGGGTCAGGCACTGCTGCCCCCTCCCCCCACCTTGGTGTCTGGCTCCCCCCTCAGAGGGCTATGTATTTCACAATCCTACACAAAGCCCACCAAATTCAAACCCTGCACTCCTATCTCATAGGATGTTTGTTCCCTCCACCGCCCCCTCATGTTGGTATATATGTAACTGTAACACGCAGTGCCAGTGCTTCCCTAGCACGATCCCGGTGCCGAATAAACCATCTGGGAAAGCCCCTCTGCTTTGTCTCTCCTTCTTCAGAGCGCCTGTATCATTGATGTGTTGGGTGAAACTTTCCTGGAGCTTCTCCAGCCCTCCCATACCTTTGGAGCAGCCCAGCCAGCCCCTGGAACCTCAAGTGGTCGCCCAGTGCCCCTGCCGAAGGCGTTGCGGCAATTGGTGCACCAGCGTGAGGCTTCTGGACTCCCTCACCACCATCTGCGGCAGCAGGGACTGAATATGCGATCTGACGCCAGTGACTACGCCGCTGGAAGCGGCTGCCGCCGAGAAACAGCTGCGTTCCCGTGGCCGAGCTGCAGCTGCAGCGGTGCCATTGGCCCCAGTGGTGCTGCCTCGGCCCCGGCCCTGGTCATACTGCCCCAGCCGGCCCCACGTCCCACGCGCCTCCCCAGCCAGTGCTGCCCGCTGCACATGTACGCGGCCACTTCAGCCATGCCACAAGCCCACATGGCTGCCCTGGCCCCTCAGCATTCAGGGCTGCTGTGGCCTGTCAAGCCTCCGAGCTGCCGCATGTCTGGGCCATCTGGACCCCTGGACTGCTGCCGCGGGGCGGCCCGGCCTGCAGGGCAATGGTATGCCCTACCTGCCTGCCAGGAGCTGCAGTGGCGCCGCAGGGGGCGGCTCCCCTCTGCCACGGGCTGCTCGCGGGATGGCCCTGGCCCCCGCCAGGTGGGCCGCCGGTGCACTGTGCACATGGAGCAGCTGCGCACGCAAAACCACGTGGCTCCCACCACTGCCTGGGAACACCTGCAGTCTCTGGGAAGCTGCTCCAAACAGAAGGACCCCGCTGGAAATTTTTATTTTTCTGGGCTATTTTTGTGACTGGTGAAAGTTGACTCAGGATGAGTGAAAGCCCTAGAGCACCTGGCACGCAGTGTGGGCGGCTCGTGGACCCCTGCATTGGAGAGTGGGTCCGTAGGGGGGAAAGACGCCCAG
>VYZT01028180.1:7802-23120 GCA_013400735.1 Pomatostomus ruficeps | reverse complement strand
CCTCGCTGATAGGATCAGCTCACAGGGCACAAACTGACAACTGGCGCGGAGGTGCTACCATCTCTCCAGTTCCCCTGAAACTGATTCTTACCTTTTTCAGCCTGGAACTGATCACTCCAGGCTGAGCTCTCCTCCGAACCCTCTCTCCGTCCCCTCTACCCCAGTCCTATCCAGAGAAACCCACACCCCAGTGCCCCTGCTTCCATTGCGGGAAGCTGGGACACTGGGCAAAGGAATGCAGGGAACCCTCCGCAGTAACCTCTGTGCCCAAGCCTCTCATTCCAGGCTCAGGACCTCCAGGGCAGAGACACCACTGCAGCCACTAGCCGGGCTCCCAAACGAAAACCTCAAGAAACTAAGCAAGAACTGCATGAAACCTCCACATGCTGGCATGAATGAAGCTGCCACTCCATTGAACAAGGACAGTTTACAGGACTTGACCCCACAACTAGACCGGGCAAAGAAGGAAGAACTTGTCCAGGCAGCTGTCCAGTTCAACACGTGGAAGAGATGGAAACGCCGTCAGCTCTTTTTAATAAATAAAAACGGAGGAGATGTTGCGGTGTGTTGTTGGCCAGATTTCTGTTTTTATCGTGGTCAGGCACTGCTGCCCCCTCCCCCTCACCTCGGTATCTGGTTCCCCCCTCAGAGAGCTATGTATTTCATAATCCTATACAAAGCCCACCAAATTCAAACCCTGCACTCCTATCTCATAGGATGTTTGTTCCCTCCACCGCTCCCTCATGTTGGTATATATGTAACTGTAACACGCAGTGCCAGTGCTTCCCTAGCACGATCCCGGTGCTGAATAAATCATCTGGGAAAGCCCCTCTGCTTCATCTCTCCTTCTTCAGAGCACCTGTATCATTGGTGTGTTGGGTGAAACTTTCCTGGAGCTTCTCCAGCCCTCCCACACCTTTGGAGCAGCCCAGCCAGCCCCTGGAACCTCAAGCGGTCACCCAGTGCCCCTGCTGATGGTGTTGCGGCAATGTTCCCCCAGAACATTCTCACAAGCTCTAGAGACATGCAGCATGGAAAATCTCAGCATATTATCTCTCTCTGGGAAAAGTTATAGGTCTATCAAGTAGCCAAACACCGGAACAACATCCATAACAGATATATCAGGAAGTATTCCCCTGCTTGAATATAGTCCACCTTTCTGTGACGTGTTGATTACTTACAAAAAAAGATAAATGTCTTCCAGACAACAATATGATTACATTTAGTCTGAAATATAGGAAAAGTATTTCGTGTACATATAAATGGATTCAAATTCAGAATGTACAATAGATTTTTAACCCTATGTGTAAGCTTGTAGATAAGTACACTGTATGTTCTTTTTTTGAAATCTTATTATATACTTCTTAGTCTGCTCTCAGGTCTGTAAATATATGTATCAATAATAAATGTATGTGTAAATAAAATTGCTTGATATGAATGATACTTAGCTTTTTTTTTTTCTTTTGGATGCTTGTAAATATAAGATGAAACCCAGACTTATCTAAGCCAAAGAAGGTTTTAGAGATAAGACAGAATATCCTCCAGTTTCATTATGAAGCATAATATAATCCTAACACAGCACTGTAGTTGTTAACTGAGCTTCTGATGAGAGCAGGGGGTGCAGAAGTCATTGCATATTTTGTTTTAAACATCCTGTAAAAGCAATAACGATTTATGTTTGGAATGTTCCTGTTAAAACACAAAGTTCGGACTGCTTCTGTATAATATATTGTGAAAAATCAGCAGAGTTTCTGGAAGCAGTGGTCTCTTACTGTTGTCCCCTAGAGTGGGTGCTGACACCCTTTGTGGCTGCACAGTTACAAGGGCAGGGCAGCTGGAGGCCATGGGCAGCTCCGTGCCAGCCAGAAAGGATTTCCAGCAGTTCTGGCACCGAAACGAGCACTGTGGTGTGTACTAGAGCTTTGGGTGCTGAAGGAGCCCACGGTCCCCTCAGCAGAGGCATGTAGAGGTGGGATGAGGGGTGCAAGGGCACACCTGTGAGGGACTGCCCTGCCTCAACCTCCCCTCCTGGTCTCACCACCTCACCAGCATTTTCATCAACTGTGCGTAACCCGTGGCAATTAACTCCAGAGAAGGGGAGGATGTATGAGTTTGACACACTGTTTGTATTCCTGCCTTCCCCAATACCCAAGTCAGTGATCAAAAGTTTGCTCTTATTGGCAATAAATTGCACGCAATTCTCTGACTCACAAGCGTTTTGCCTGGGACAAGTTTGTTGCTGCTTTGCAAGGCCTACCACACTCCTTTTCCATATGTTCTCTCCAGTGCTGGTGTGCAACTAAAGACTTAGCTATTTGAGACACCCATTTATGTGAAAAGGGCCCTAGAGGCTCAAGTTATTTCATTTAACGAACAACCAAAGAAATGGAACATTTTAAGATTTCTTGTCTTTCAATGATTTTATTTCCTCTTTCATTAGTATTTTCCTCTTTAACTTCACTAAGAAATTAATACCAGCCTAAATGGTACCAGCCTTAAACTTAAATTAAAAATATTCCATCTTTACTTTTTCATTCATCTAGAGTTATTCATATCATATTAACAATACAGAGATACTTTAAGTATTACCACATTAAAAAGACTACTTAATTTTGCCTTTTTAAAAAAAAATTCCAGCTTATTTCTGTAATATTAATGCATACAATTTTTATTCGGTAATAGAAGACACAATATGTTTCAATTTTTATTAAATTCTTCACTTTAAAAGTAAAACAAAGGATTTTCTTTAATTTTTTATTTTAATGTATTAATTTATATATACTCAGTCATTAATCAGGAAAAAAGTTTACACAAAAAGTAGGACATACAATCAGTCCAATACAAATAGGAAAAACTTCATTATCTCCCTAGTAATGCATAGAAATCTTAAGAAAATATAATTGACTTCAATGTTTAGCTTTCGTACTGCCATTATCGATACATACTCTAAGTAGAAGGAAGGGGCAACTATTTCTCAGAAAGTCTACAGTCAGGAGGACAACAGCCAGGGATTTTTCCAGCTGATCTGCCTGAGTGCTTCTTCCTAATACAGGAGTAAACACTGTTACATTGTGGAAGAGATATGAATAGTAGGAGAAATGTCTTCTTGATTTTTTATTGTAGGATTCTGATTAGCTGCGGCATCTTCACCTCCTCTAACAACAAAAATCAATGCCAGTCATGTATGATAGTAGAAAACTGACATTATTGTATTGCGATATAAGTAGTGTTACTAAGCAAAATGCTTGAATTATAAACTTGATTGGGTTCAGACGAAGATCCCCAAACTCATACTCTTGATATAGGTTTAAATAGCTGACCACGTCTTGTAAATATGTGTGGAGTCATCTCTGTTGTCTGCTCCTAGAAAGGAAAGAGGTTCAAGTGATCACGTGCAACAGTTTTCATTCCTTCAGTATCTCTATATACAGTCCAGAAAATTTCCCAGGAGCAAACTGGCATTATACAAAGCTGAAAGAAATAAATTGGAGGAATTGATAACAACTCTTGTCTATTCTTGATTAAAGACTAATTCTCTTCTCTTTAGTCTTTTAAAGTTTTATTATAATACTGGCTTAGATCTCTAGCCTAGAGTGTTGGATCTTCTGCTGGCATTGGTATCAAGATTTATTCATGGAGGCTTCCCACTGGGAAAAAGAAAACTCAAGTAATACATTACTGCTGTTCTTGTGGGACTTTGTTCTGACACCAGTGGATGACATTAAAACCAAGAAGGCTTTAGGACATCTCTGAATGCAAGTGACAGAATAGGATTGCAAAACTGAAACATTGAAACCTATCAAAATGGAATTTCAAATTCTTAAAAATTCACATTCTCTGTTCTCAGTCAATTACACTGAATTCTTCAAGTATGTATTTCATATATATGGAGGTGCTTTTTAGCATTAAACCACTGTAAATCTAATGATTTTCAATTTTAAATAAGTCTTCTCATTATTTTTGAGAGAAACAAGTACAAAAATGTCTTTAAAGAAAAAATTTAAGATTTTTTAAATTTGAAAATTGCATTATTAAAATTTAAGCATAAATGGCAATATTGAGTCATAAAATCAATTTTGCAGTTATTTTCAGTTAAGTGAGTTCCTATTAATTTCTATTAAAACTGTATTTTACATAGTCTTTGTTCCATTATCAAACATTAAGAATAGTTTGGATAATTTAATTGACTAAGTGTTTCTTCTAATTTTGATTTATTCATAATAGGAAACAACTTGTACCACCATAGTGAAATAGTCCAGGAAGTGAGAAGGAGAGGGTAGATTACCAGATTAAACAACAACAACAACAACAAAAAAAAAAAAAGCCCCAAAAAACCCTAGCTTTATCTCTTTCCCCCTTGTTTTTACATTCTTCAGGTGTGCACCTGAATATGTTTATAAATGTTCCTGAATTTTTTTACAATTTCAGTTAATTTTAATGCTCAGGGTAAAGTGTTCATATTGTTTAATTAGTCTTATAGGAATAACTTATGTCCTGTGTTGTTCACCCTTTATTACAGAATTTTACATGTTATAGCATCCATAATCTCTGATCTCGGTTTGTTCAATCTAATACCCAGCAGCTTCATTTTAATGCTTTTGGATATTTGATATATTTTAAAACTATTTTGTCAGGGCATGCTGAGATGCTTTGGGTTTGGTGGAGGTTTGTTTTTTGCTTGTATGTTTTGGTTGTTTGTTTTTTTTTTTCCTAATTCCCTAGAGCATCAGTTCTTGATAATTTTCTTCACTTATCTTTAAAAATGCCTTTGTTCTTCTTGTGTTTCTGTCTCCTTGCTTGTGACATTCCTTCTAACTATAAGTTTCCCTTAATTGGCAGGTTTGCATTTGAGTTTCCTACATGGAATGACCCCTTGTTCCTTGTTCTGCAGTGTCAGGAAACAGAAATGTCACTGCTGATTAGGGGCCTGAACCCTCTGCTCCTCCTTCTCATACAGTAGGCAATCTTGTTCTGTACACACTCTAGCTGCAGGGTCAGCCTTAGGGGAACTCTAAACAAGTGTCCACATGGGATACCAAAGTGGAAGGGGCACTGATAGGGGCAAATATTCTTTGAGCTCATTTGTCTACCACAGAAAGTCTCTTCTGTCCCTTTAAGTGTAAAATGTCCACTGGCATTGCCCAAGTGTGTACATTTTAACCAGACAGAAGCATTTTTGTGCCTCTGGCTTACTACACATGTACATCAGTGATGTTAATAACATCTCTGCCTAACAATGTGACACTGAGTTGTACTTCTAATGGTTGTCTTTCCTCTGAACTGAGATACAAAAGCTTTCATTTTTGATTCTGAAACGCTCTGTTAAACCAACTTTGACCTCATCCCAGGGCACGATTACCTAGTCTTGCTTGGGGCACCTGAAGCTCTAAAGATGGCCTTGTGTAGCTGTGGTTGAAAATCTCTCTGCTTAGTGCACAGAGTGCATCCTGTCTTACAACTGAGTGGAAACCTCTGCTTTTTCCACTTTTGCTCCTCACCTAGGGAAGTGGAACAAACCAGAAGAGGGAGGAAGAGAAACTACACAGAAAAGAACAGAAGGTAGTGGCTTCAAGTGTCAGGGAACATGCACAAGACCAAAACTTCTCCCTAAACCAAAGGATTCTGCAAAACAGAGAAACTAAAAAGAGGGGAGTGGGAATAACACTTTACTTCCGACCATATTCGTAGCCTGAAGGAAGTCTATGGATGATCTACAAAGATGAGGAAATGGAAATGAAATATAAAGGACTAACTATGGATCCCTTTTACAGCAACTGAGAAAACTGTTATTGCTTGGAGTATTTCAGGAATAAAGGAAGAGCTTTACTCCCTAGTGCAGGCCATAAGTGCAGTTCTATAGTCACAAGAATAACTTGTTATCTACAACAACTTCATATCCAAACCAAATCTATTAATCCATCACATGAGCTCATAAACTCATATGAATTTAATTTTCATTATACTTATTAATATGAACCATACGAATTTAATTTCCATTCTGCTTATCTAAATAGCATTGCAAATAAAATATTTTTATACATTAGAAAAAATTTTTTAAAAAAGTTGAATGACTGCGTGCTTATTTTGTCAGACAGGTATATAGCTCTAGTCTTAAACAAGATTATTTTTAATATATACATTTAATCAACATATTAAATAAATTTCTACA
Organism: Pomatostomus ruficeps; assembly: GCA_013400735.1. Taxonomy (NCBI): domain Eukaryota; kingdom Metazoa; phylum Chordata; class Aves; order Passeriformes; family Timaliidae; genus Pomatostomus; species Pomatostomus ruficeps. The sequence goes on along the minus strand of VYZT01028180.1, from coordinate 16,951 downwards.
TTTTTATGAATGAATAGACAGAGGGGAAAAAAATCCAGAAAGATAATTTGCTATTTTTTCAAAACTATGATTTAGAGGTGTCAGTGAACCATTTCTACAAACTCCTTCTGTAAGAGTAAATAAAACCTTTTAACAGTTTTGTAAAGCTGTTTTTGGAAGAGATGTAAAATTCAGCTTCTCCTGACTGGCTTGTCATTAAAAATCCCATGGCACTTTTCACAATAGAAGGGCTATTAGCTGTAATATTCTGGCCAAAGTCCAAATCACTTTGTGGCTACCAAATCCCCAGCTGAAAGTGTTAGTCTGCATTTTCCTCAAATCCTTGCTGTGTAGACCACCATTTTTTTTTTCTAACAGGCAATGTCATTTTGATAGGGCTTATATGAACATTTAATATGATTATTTTGGATCAATACAGTGATCCTTTAAAATAAAAGTTAACATAATAGAAAATCTATAAATTCTCAACAACATTTAAAAAATCAGATATTTTGAAAGAGATTATTTGGTTATTGGTATGCCCTTCTTTTTATGTTTTTCTTTCCCTCTCAGGAATTTTCAGGAATAAGCTTATATATAACATAGTGATATCTGATACTTGATACATCATCTTTACCTGTAATTCATGGATAGGTAATTAAACAAGTATCCAGTCTTAGAATTTTGAGTTTCTCCATTTTACTGGGCAATTGTTTTAGATAATTCAGCTGAAAAAATAAATAATTTATTTCGTATGACTTGTTTAGATGAGATGCTGTGAGAACATTCGGTTTTCAAATATGTTATCCTTACTACTGAAATGCAGAACATCTGTTCTATCCTAGGTCAGCTGTGAGAGCTGGAACAGCAGTTTCTTCTACGCTGCACAGGCTGAAGGTATATACTGTGTTTGATGTTGTGACACTAGTTTGGGACTAGCCTATGAGTGCTGTCTCAGACCAAAACAGACCCATAAGAAAATCCAGCCCATGATGTTTTCCACGTGTTTTCAGCCACACAGTTTTAGCCTCTCACTTTCCCGAACAATAATGTATCTAGAAATTATCTGAACACATCTCTTACTGCTTACTTCCTAACAATGCAACTTAACATAATACAATTTCACTGAGCTAAATGAAAATAAGTAGGTTTAGGACAGGCTGACATTTTGGTAAGTAGCAGGCAGTGAGGAATCCCATTCAACTGAGGCTACTTCTAAGACTTGCAGTAGGAGTTCATATTAGGCTTGACACCCTTCAATATTTATCAATTCTCTGAAAAGCAAAGATAAAATCAGAGCTGATAAAATTTATGGGATGACACAAAGATTGGCACACTGGCAAATAAGGAAGACAGGCAGTCATGGGAAGTGATCTGTATCACTTGATGACTGAACCAATTCAAATCATGTACAGCCAAAGTTACAGACATGATTTTGCAGGAATAAGGAGATACAATCAGATGAGACATTAGAAAATTTAAAGGTAGTCATTTGGGTTTGGTGCATAGTGTGTGTGTCCTGGTAAAGATGGGCATATACATTTTCTATGTAAGCAGAAAATCTTGCTTTTCCTTTTTGTCCTCACAACTCTTTTCACTATCACAACTTCCTTTAAGAATTGATTGGCTTCTGACCCTTTTATTTAAGTATGTACCTCTTATTTACATTAATGTTTATACATTTACTCTTGTCAGGGAAAGAAAAATTTCCATCCTAAGACTTCACCATGTTTGAGTCCCATTTCTAAAGTATCATAAAGAGTCCTCACAAACCATTGACAAGCATATACCATAGACAAGTAATTCGATATGAGCCTCCAGTTAAATGCAATAGCAAAAAGACACAGTCTGATCTATTGACATGTAAAGGGAGAATATTGGGTAGGATTAGAGAGGCAATTTCATTTTTGTTGTTCCAGTGTGCATTTTCAAAAGATTACTGAAAAATTTAAAAGGGTTCAGATAAAAATGACTCAATGCCTGGAGAAAAAAGCTCATGCATGAGAGACTTAAATAACTTTGCATAGATCTCAAAAAAAAAAAAAAAAAACCCAACAGAAAATTAAAAAAAAAAAAAAAGAAAAGTCTAGGGAAAAATACTAGGCTTGTAAAGGATCTGTAATCTGGTAAAGAAGGTCTAAGGATGAATATTTTAGAGGCTGAAGAAGAACAAAGACAAATTTTAAAAAATAAGAATGATTAGTTATCATTGAGGATGAGGGAAGTATCTCATGCTGTATTTAGGTGAAGATAGGATGGTTTGCTGGAAAATATACTTCAGTAAAACTCACATTATTGGATTCAATGCCACAATCAGGAGCTAAAAATCTGTTGCTTACTTTACACAGGGGATCAGACTAGAGGTCTCATCAACTCTTTTTTTGACCCTAAATTGTACAGAAATTTTGTATCAAATTCAGTTAATGGCTCTGACAATTCTGTTTCACTTTTCATCAGTTCAAATCTCACTAGACTTGAGACTTCACTGGGGCAATAAGCTAAGCATTCGTGAGAAATCCCTGACTCAGGGAGATCCCACTGTATGTGATTTTAAAATAACAGGAAGCATAAAGCAATACCAGATGTGAAATTTCCAAGACGAGTGTGAAAGGACAGTGTCAGTGCAAGCATGAAGCCTGAAAAAAGACATAGTCAGTCTTGGGGGGAGAAGGAGGAAAGATGTGGAAGAGGAAGGAGAGAGACCTCCAAGGGTTAGTTTGGGTAAATATGAGATTAGTATCCAAACTTCTTGTTACTTCTTCAAACTAAACTTCTAACCTTTAAGGCTTCATCCACCCATCGTAATTCTAACTGATCTCAAAGACTCAAACTGCCAAGGTCATGGCTATTAAGGGGCAGAGGAGGAGACTATTTAAGCAAAAAACAAAACTAAAAACCCCCAAAGCTTTTAAAAAATAATTTGTGTTAATTACATTTGTGAAATAATTTTTCCTGCATGTCCTAACATGGAATATCTCCATAGTTTCCATCTGTTTATCATCTAAGATGTGTTAGCAAGATGTGACTGCTCATCATTCTGCTCTCTCACAGCATGTTACAGTCACTGTAATAACATGTACAATAGAAATAAACTACTTGATCCCTCATTAGAAAATAAATTATACTGCCCTCATACATTTACTTTACTTGTAAAACATTAGAATAGTGCTCATGAAAACATTTACCCACAAGAAAATCACATAGTTAAATATGATCCAATACATACATTGCTACCTAAGGCTCCTTGGAATAATTTCTCCAGCCGGTAGATAGGGGGTTTTTAAATACATCTCTGGCGTTTTTCCAGTAGTGTTATTAAGGTCTTGGAATTTCCCCTTTTCTGTGGTTCCTTTATGTGTTTCTTGTCATTCTAGTATCTCCAAGTTCCTCAATTTTCACCCTATAAACAGGCACTGGCACAATGCTGATCAACTATTATAGAATGGAATTTATCATGTATATTAAGTTACAATTCTTGAGGGTTTTTTAACGTCTCTACTTTAACTTCAGTTTTATTTTAGAGTATTATGATGCATAATATTTCTGGAAATTCATGGTTTTTTTCAGATCTCTTCTCTTCCAACATTTTAACACACAACCTTTATAAAAGCACTGTCACCATAATTCTGGGTCTCAAAATTATAACCGTATTGTAATCTCAGGAATGAAATCTTTCTTAAAGCATTTGTGGGGAAAAATGAACAAATAGTCTATCAAAATTATGGTGCCCCACTGCTATGTGACAACACAAATACTTCTTGGGTTACATGAGAGAAATATGTTGTTCATTTGGAAGTGGCAGTGATAGCCTTTAAAAAAACCTCATGAAGCAGCATATTCATTTTGTTTAAATATTATTATCATTCATCTTTATCAAAAACTTCCAATCAAACATTTTAAGTTAAAAAAAAAATCCGAAGGGTAGTCTGGTACTTAGGATTTTAGTCTTGCCACAGTCACAAAGGACTTCCTATCAAGAGCTTTTCTTCCCCACTGCATTTTAAAGCTGTGTTCCCCTTCACTGCGGGGAGAAAACAAAAACAAAACTAAACAAAAAAGCAAAAAACCACTAAACAAACAAAATAAGACATCAAAACTAAAGTCTTTAATATTTATTGAATAAATGCCTCTTACTGTAAATAATATATGTCACATTGCTATGAATATGAATAAAGACTGACCAAGGATGGATCTCAAGAGTTTGCTCATTGACTTCAAGGTTATTTCCTATTTCTATTTCTTTGTGTTTTAAAATAAAGTCCTCAATCATTCATTCAATCAGCAGCCCATAATACTGCAAAATCAGAGAAGTGTAAATATTGCCCACTGATTTTAATGAGGCATTAATTTTAAAGTGTTAACTTTGAAGCTTAATTACACCTATAGTAAATACAAATGCAGCTAACTATTTCACTGTCAGAGGATTAATATCTTCAGCTAAATCTATCCAACGTGTCTAAATTTTCCATCAGGAATCAACCATTCATTTGAATGGAATGGAATGATGAAAAACTGAGGTCATAACATATATATGAAACACAGTAAGTGAACCTTGTGCTCTATTTCAAAAGACTCATCTAAACAGACACAGATTGAAAAGACAATGCATTTCTACAGAATTAAGTTAAAATAAAGTCTTTTTTTTCCTTCTACCACTACACAGCTATTTATAGTAAATGTAATTTAAACTCACCAACAATTTAAAAGTGTTATAAGGCTTAGAAAGCATTTCCAGAAAATCTAAAAAAACCTTTTCTAATGAAGTTTATTTGTGCCAGCCTCAAGAAGAAAGATGAAAAATTTGACACTCGCTTCCATAAGTCTTTTTCATGTAAGTCTTTTCCATAGTTTTTAATTTCAGTAAGATTTAGATAAGACCTGAGAAGTCTTAACTCACTTCCCAAATAGTTCATTTAAATCATGCATTCAGTATTAAGTAGTAGTAGTGTTGTTAAGGGAAGACAGTAAATTACAAAGAGTAAAAGAATGACTGATCCCGTAACCTGGACTAAAAATATAATCTAGAGTGACAAGAGTAACACAAATTTGTTTTCTCATTAATTTTAAATGACTACTGATAACATCTCACATACGCAAGTCTTTTTTCACAAGAACTTTCAATAATTTTCCTGAAATTATTTCACTACTAGCATGGAAGAATAGTAATGCTTTAACTGTTTTTTATTCAATTAAAACTGAAGGAGAGGTTAAGTAGACAAAATACAGTTTCAAAGCATAGAAAATGTTGTTGATTAGCAGTATGGGGACTAATACAACAGGAGTTTATTATTGGGAAAGAAATCATCAAACATTTGTATTGATTTTTTTAGTGACTTCAGAAACTAATATCTACCGTATATGGCCCACATATATTTTTTATTCACTTTTGATACCTACTGAATATTTTTACCTATTGAATTTATTAAGACATGCTGGGAATGGTGATTGAAAACACCACAAAACTCAAGTTTTCTGAATGCTATGTTCAACTAACAGTATTAATGCTGTCAATAGTGTCTGAGCACTTTTATTATAGGTACTGACCTCAAGCTTGTTTTCTGACTTTAGTGAGGTGGGGGTAAGATATAAACAAGAACATAATGGAATGATTATGTATATATCAATCTAGGAGTAGCAAATGTGGGGATAAGAATAGTAGTGCAGAAGGGCAAAGGATTCACAACTTCTGTTGTGATTCTGGTTTCCACAATCCCTTTTTGAAGACACTCTGATGATTTCCACAGTTTTATCACACAGTTTTATCTTTTGCTACAAAAATGTATGTGTCCAAAACCCCCTAGCTGCTTCTGTTAATTGTAGATCCTGCTGCACTTTGCTAAAAGGCTTAAGAGTCACTTTAATATATGTAATTGAAACCCCCTTTTTTTATGATCTCCATCACCATATCACTGAACTTACTGAAACAATATGAGAGGAGAGTTCTGGTTTGAAATTCTATTGCATTAATGTTACATATACTTAACTAGCTGAAAGCAATGCAGAAGAAAAATAATTCTGATTAATAAAAGTTTCATACAAATGGATTTTTTCTTTACAATAGACAAACAACAAATTAAGACCACACCCAGGATTCCCTGCCATCATTCCTGTTGGATAATCATTAATTTTGAAAGTAAACCATGAAAATAACACCCACATCAAATGACTCACTCCCTCCCCCCAAACCCAACAGCAAACCCTCTTTTATCCTACATAATCAGTGAATCAATCAAAAATAATATTCAGTCTTCAATTTTCGTGTTATTCTTATAGTATTGCTCCATCTCTTGAAATGACATTACCTGATCTTTACTGCAAAGAAAAAGAACCAATAGAGGAAAACTTGCAGTAGATTTCCTGGAAAATTCAACTCTTCTCCTCTACTCTCCAAAATCTGAGCAAAGTTATGGGCTACTTTTCACATCTTGTCACCTTACTTTCTCCTCATTCTTTTCATTATAATACTTTTGTAGCTGATTATATTGCTCCAGAAGAAGCAATGTAAGTGAGAAACACTTATATTTGAAGAGAAGAAGTGAAGTTAGAAACACATATACTCTGTTTATCTCTTTCTTCCACACCAAGTTTATTTATCTCTTTTCTCTCCACTACACCCCTCCTTAATTTTTTCGACCATAATATTTTTTTTATTTTACTAGTGGGCAAATTATTTCATCATGACTGAGTATAATGCTTACATGTCAACATGAAGTTTGACCTGACAGAAACTTTGCAGTTAATTTTTGGAGAACTTCTTAGATAAATACATGACAACATGAAAGTTTGATTTCTATGGATTAAATGAGAGTCAGTGACTAAATACCTTTGAAAATCTGATTTTTAAGTTCTTTATACCTCATCTTCCTAATTCTAAAATGGTTCCCTCAGAAGCTGAGATAGGGAGGAGATGGTACTACTGTATAGGGATCCAAACTTTTGACAAAGAAAAAGAAGCTGTAGCATGGCATCTATAGCAACTGGGCTTGTTGGGAGCTAAAAGAGATTATCTCAGGGCCTGGCTGAAAACACTTCTGCTACAGATCAGCAGGTCATATGACCTCATTCTTTCCTTCACTCTGAATAACACATTGACCATTTGTGCAAAGAGATTGTTCTTCAGATATCTGTTCTCTATATGCAGCTGTCCATAACTAGTGGATTCTTTCTCTCATCTTCTCTTGACTGACTCAATAGTTTAATTTTTGAAATCCTTATTAGAAAACCCTGAGTAATCAAGGTTGCCAGTCATTTCTATCTGGCTGGCAATTCTGATTTGGACAAACGTAAAGAATATATCCAGACTCAAATGATTAGGAAAATTTAAGTTAAGAAAATGCTGTGGTTCAATAGTATTGATTGCCGTCCTAACTTTCGTACTTGCTGCTGATTCGTAGCTCTGCCTTGCCATTTTCCTTCAGATATGTAAAATGTCCTCTGTAATCTTGACAGATAGGCTCAATTACAATGGTAAGATAACTCTATTATTAAGAAGAACTCTAATATAATAAATCAAACTATAAATAACCTTAAAAGATTTTCCACACAGAGCTGTATTTAACATATGCTTTATTAAGTAGAGTTTATAAATTATACATTTCCTTTTATTCTCAGCATCTCAATTTCACCTTATGAGGCCCACTTCAAACAATAGTATAATGTCAACCTAATCAAAAAAGTCTCATGAAATATATAAAATTATATATTTCGTAGATACAGGGTTCAAATTCACTTTAGAAGTTTAAATTTTAATTATCTCCCAAACTTTGTGTTATTCAAGAGCAAACTGCATCACAAACCATACTATTGTTCACTGAGTTTATTCAACTGTGCAGCTAAAAATGTGATAATCATCTAGCACTTTTTTAAAGAGACAGCTTTCTCCTTAAGGTAACATTATTATGAGCAAAGAACATCTGTAAAACAAGAATCTAATTTCAAATTTTGACCTTAAGAGTTAAATCCAGTGAGGGGTTTTTTTCTGAATTCCTGAAATTGAATTAACTCCTTTGGTTTTGTCTTGTAGTTCAGATTAGGATTTAGCTATCTAAATTTATATTCTGAATTTATATTCTGTCCCTTTATCAGATTATTAAAGCATCTTACATACCTGCTAAAGAGAAAACAAAAAGGTCTCTGTTTTTCTCTTTCTATCCCTCCTGACAGCAGGAATTGATTGGTTTATTTTTTGGCTTTGGTACCGCTAGGTGAGAGAGGTAGGTTTCAGTGATTTGTTCTGAAGGTACTGAAACTTATGACCACCTAGATCTAGTCCAGATGTGGTTCCACAGTTGTGGGCAGCTGCCAAAAACCTTTCGCAGCTGTGCAAATGCTTATGACTACGTAGGGAGAAGCAGTCTGTCAGGAAATTTCAGTCAATCTCACAGAGCATGGAAGCTTTGAATTTAACACAATATTTGTTGGAAAGCCACTTAGTGCTGTGATCTCAGGTACTCTTTATTCAAATACCTTTCTAAAGTTTTTTTGAATGGACTTTTGGAAGACTAGACTTCATAAGATCATTATTCATGATACCGGTTTTCACTGAATCAGCTCCACACATGGAATCTACTATGGTCAAAATCTTAAAAATTCAGATACTCTACCTGTCCCGTCTAACCATAAATTGAAGTGCTGCTTCTCTTGTAGCCTCATTTTTACAGATGAAGACTCAGCATGCCTATTTGCTGCCACAATCAGAAGAACACACATTGATATTAATAACTGAGCTTTACTTTTTAACTTTTTTTAGCATAGTTTTAATGGTAAATGTGAAGTAAATATATAACACGTTAGGGGAAGTTTCTTCCTTGCTTGTGAAAATCAGATATTTCAGGCTAGTAGTTGGGATACTGGAGAGAAAAAATAAGAGTTTGAAGGTCTGCACCACAGAATGCTACAGAGGTGATAATTTAAGTTATTTCCTTATAATAAATAAAATATAATTTAAGGATGTTGCTGAGCTACACTAATATATTAAAATTGTTGTAATTTACACTGTAGTTAAAAACAATAACCCTGAAAATCAAGAATATGTTATAAAGACAAGCACAAATATATAGTGCTCTCCTAACATTTTTGACTATGCCTGTCTGGGAATATGAATAGAGGATTCTCCTCTGTTGCCTGTAAGAAAAAAGCACCAGGCTGGAGGTCAGTTTTCTCCACTCTGA
>VYZT01028173.1:8777-24902 GCA_013400735.1 Pomatostomus ruficeps | reverse complement strand
CAACCTACTTTCAAAGTAGCAGCATCCTCCTGCTACTCCTGCTTTACTTTTTACCTCTGACCTACATAGAAGACCGTTTAATGCTCTAAACCTCTGAGGGGGATTCAGCCACCTTCCTTTTATTTTTTCCCTCCTGTACTCAACCGTTACAGTCTGGAGTACAACCTTCTTCCTGACAGGCCTGCAGCGTAAGGAAGAATTTCTTGCATAACAACACATATGTTTTTCAAAATATGGATTGCACTAGCAGAGCCACTTCCCAAAAAAAACAGCTTTCAAAGCTGAATTTTTTTGAATCAAGCTAATAACAAAGTAGAAAGTAGTTCATGTTGGCTGTTTTCCACTCATAGTCTTCAAAGCCTTTCAAATAATGACAGGAGCTACTGCTTTGCTATGCATAAAAGAGCAAACCAAATAAAAATATCCTCCCTGAAAACCTCTGAATAGATCCTAGTCAATTTTCACATTAGTTAGTGAAGTTTGAATCCTACATTAGTTAAGTGCATGATAGTTTTGTTTATTTACTCTAGTTGTTCTAGTTCTTCAGATCTTAAAGCTATGATTTTAACTTCTGAAGGCAAGGTAGACTGAAAATCCACTATTAAAGATGGGTTTCTTATTTCCTTGCACATTAATTCTTTGATTTAATCATTAACTTATGAAGCACTTCCATAGCTTCAAGCCTCTACCAATGGTTAAACAAAACTACAAATTATATTTCAATGTGTTCTCGCCTTTTTAAGCAAAGGCTGATGATCTTAGAAACATATCCTGCTATGACTTATTTTAAATGTTATGAAATTATTTGAAATGTCAAAAGTGAAACAAGGAACTGATTTTCATCTGCCATCTCATATTCCTTCTTAGTCTGAACCCACACATTTTGAAATATACAAAAGCTTTCAATTCAGCTTCATAGATTTTTCTCAATCAGTAGGGCATAAATGAACTTCAATGGTCAAAAGTTTAAATTTTGACAACTCTGAGCTTCCTTTACACTGTCTATGGGCAGCTGGCATGATGTGTTATAGCTTTCAGTGGTTTCTAAGTAATCAACATGGAGTGTGCTGACCTGCTGGCTGTCTTCCATATAAAAAGTAATAAATTAGCTAGGAACTGAAACTTTGGACATGTAACTTTATATGAACAAACAGAGAAGCTCAGATTAATCAAATGATTTTAAATTATTCCCTGGAGACTTCAACAGTCATGGAAATTATTTGACTTCCCTAAAGAGAATTTTGAAAAGACAATATCTTTAAAAAAAGAGAAAATAGAAAAAATCAATTTCCATCTCTTTATTCCCCAAAATAAAAACTGGGGAAAGACAACTGAGCTAAGATATTCTGAAGAGACAGTCCTAATTATTAAAAGAAGGAAATTTACATAGTAATTTCAAATACAAGACAAGTTCACATTTATTCTTTAGAACCGTCCTAATTTTGTACCAGCTTACCAAAGTTTACCTACAAACATGTAATTACTGTTATGGCTCTCTCTTTCTTTGTATTTGTTATATGAATTGACAAGTATTTCAGTAGATATCTTTCACCAAAGATAGGAAATAATTTTTATAAGAAATTATATACATTAAAAGAGAATATGTGTAGTTTTATCTGATTTCATTAGTAATGCAACAGAGTAATAGAATGATACACTAGCCAGAAGCTTTTCTAAGGTATTTCCAATATTATTTCAATTGCTGGTCTTATTAATGTTACAGTTAAAAATTTTAAACAGTTACAGTTAATGATATTTAATTGGTGTGCATATTTTGAAATATATTTTTGTCCCTGTAGGAAACTCTAAATATTTCTGTTACTTATTATTACTGCAAATATTATTATGTTATTATTATATTGCATTTTTGTGCTATAGTTTGTGAATTGAACTATAGTTTTTGTTAATAATTGTTGCTTCATATCCCTCACATGCAACCAGGAAACTGAAACATAAAATGAAAATCTAATCTTGCATAACTTCTATTACTATTTAAGCAGGCAAATAGGAATAACCAAAACACTGCAGAGAGCAAAATCTTCATCAATCATTGTACATTGTTTTCCATCTATTATGTCTTTTTGTCTGAAGTACATAAAAGAGAAAAACTGCATTTCACTAGTGCTAGCAACAGGGGAAATAATGAGTATTTCAATTTAACTTAAATACATATATATTTCACTTTTACAGATGGCTACGTTCTGAGAAGCAATTTAGTTCAGAAGTAAGTATAAAGTGATCTTTTGGAAAAATTGTTGTAACACTTAATTTTGTTCTAAACGGTCTGGTAGAAAAAAGTGAAATATAATTATTTTAGTCTGTCATTCCAAACTTCCAAACTGAGTTATTTTTATGGAGTTATGATTTGTCAAAAATTAATCACGTACATCCATGCAGGAAATTTGCCAGAGCCTCATTCCTCATTGCTTAACCATATACTCTGGTTAAACTATGAAAAATTACATAAATTAAACATTATTGGTACTAGAATCTATTACTGAACAGCAAGTTAATGTGATTAGGTATATTGATGCCTTTTTCAAATATTTAACTAAAATTGATCAAATTTTCTTTAGCTTTATTTGTTTTTCAGTCTTAGTGGGATAGAGATTTGGATCAGTGTTACTCCAAATAATTGCATGGAGCTCAGCATGTTGGTTCTAATCCAAAACTCTTGTAAGAGAAAGCCTCTTCATTTCCTTTAAGAGGGTTTTTGTGTTAGACCCTTAAATATCAAATCAGATGTCACTTTTATAATTGTCACATTTAGAAGTTAGAGGCATTTAACACATACACACATTTGAATTACATATATAAATAGTCTTATTGTCTTCCACAGGCCTGTCCATGTATCTAAGTGACATATTTGAAAATTCCTATTCATGGAGCATGTGTCTATTATAGACATTACCTAAAGTCATTAACTAAAAAGTTGCACCTCCAAAACTAGAAACAAAAAGCATTTCAAGGGCATACTGACTGGGTTTTTTAATTCAATTTTTCTGGTGATCATTTAAAAAAAAATGGGTTTTTAATAAAGCAACTCTTTCATGTTAAAAAGAAATGTATCCAAGTCTATCCTTCCCTGAAAATACTTTGACCTGACCATCTTGCTCAACATTGTTCCGTTACCACAAAGGTTGTATTTTACTAATTAGCAATTTCATTATTTGATAGCTTGCCTGCACCATACTACTACTGTATTTTGTATTTGCATGTAAATATTAATATGTCTCAATTTTTAAATATATTATTTGTCTTTTTTAACTTACAGTGATGGAGAGATTTATGATGATATTGGTGACGGTATGTTGAACATTTCACACACTACTTTAGTTATATTTAATTACTGTAAATAACTTTATCTTTGCATTGAAGTACTACACAATATTAACATTTTTGCATTTTATTTCCTATTCAGATTGCATCTATGATAATGACTCTGATGCTGAACTATTTTGAAGTAACAACTTCATTGACAATCAAACTCTAGTTTGGAATCCCACTTTTGAAAGCAAGAAGAGTCGCGAACACTGATTGCAAGTTAATTAGTTACTCTTCTAAATGTACAATTAACCTTTTTTAGGATTCCAGTGTTTTGTCCTCCAGTGCTTTGTATAAATTTGTATTGCCATTTATCTGATCACTTAAAATTCAGGGAATATGAGCTAAAATTTGGGTTATAATTTTCCACTGCCTTTCCACATTTCTGACAGTCCATGTAGAAAGACTTCTTTAATTATCTATTACCAAAAAGGCCAGTTCACATCTATGAAGGGTACTGAGGGCAACAGTCCCTGGAAATAGGTTTTACTCTGGCTTTAACCTATTAAACACCAAAGACTGCCACTCTGGGAACAACAGTATTCTGAAAAAGAAATGGTGATAACCTCTGGTTGTGAAAACAAGAAATCGGAGGTGGGCATCAGAAAAGACAATACATCACTGACCTGCCATTCCAACTGCAATAGTGTTAGATACACTGACATATACAGCCATGTTCCATTATTGCAAAAGTCTCCTTTTCTGTGTTCTACTAATGATAGAATATCATTCTCTAAAATGTATTTGAAGTCTTCTTTAGAGTATAGTGTTCTACTTTATACTATAGTGTTGCTCAAAATATACTCAGAACATTTAGGTTAAGATTTAATTTCTGTTTAGTTTGAAGATAAGTTGTCACTATAGTAATATAGGTATTATAAGCTATAAACTGATGATAAACTGGTTGGAAATTACTTCTAGACTAAATATATAGGTATATTTATCACTCTATTTTGATAATGCCCTTTTTTTCTAAGTACTGTAGTTTAATACTAGATTTGGCTAAGAAAGATTACAGAAATCAAACATTTCCATGCTTATCCATTGCAGAAACATTTATTCCTGAAGTTCATTTTTGATGCTGTTCTCTGAATGACCAAGTCGCAAATAAAACAAAGTCAACAGGTGACTCATAATAATAAATATCACTTTATCCTTAAATATCAGAAGTCCCTGGAAATCAAAAGACATTTACAGTAAGCTTCCAATGAAGAGGGTGAGCGTGTGCAAAAAATGGAACATCTGTTGCCTTTATTGTAGTGCAAGGTAATCAAAAACCTGTAACAACCAATGTGGCTGGATCAGTGTAAGCAGCTTGTTTTGATGATCGAGTCCTCTCTAAATCCTGAAGGGAAGCCAGGTACATTGTGCAACATAGCAAGCTTAGTTTATAAGCAAAAAAAGATTAGCTTTGTTAAGTCAGTGACTTTTGGTCTCACCTTCAGGGGAGCTGAGATTCCATCTTATGAAAGTATCTTTTATTGCTGCTTCAAAATACAGTAAATCTCAAAGGAGACATAATGCAGTGGGGATATCAAACATAAAATTAGAGATAGTAGCCTATAAGCTATTTTGTACTGTATGTAAAATCACTGATAGTATACTGAAAAGCTATATGCAAACTTGATTTTCTTCTTCTATTTGCTATTTCTCTTATCTGCTTGCTATTCAAACAGCATCCAGGCATACAAATAACAATTTTATGTCTAAACATCAGCAGCACCCAAATACAAAACATGACTGTGAATATTAAGTGCACTGAATGTGTCTGACTATTTGACTATTGTGTCACTGCTAATGGATTATTTATTTTTCAGTGGCATTCAAGATGCTGTCTGCATTTAATTAGTGATATACTAAAGAACTGAGTGGGCATGCAGACAGCTACACAACTACCTAGTTTCTCCATGTTGTTAGTGTTAATATGTGTAGACACTGCAATTCTATATTAATAATACTGACTAAATTGGTCATATGATACATTAAATCATTAAAAGAAGTAAAATATACTTACGGCTAAAACTCTATGCATTGCTTGTTCAAATAAAATACAATGTGATTGCTGCAGGGTGTTAAAATGAATTCTTTAGGTATTACTCATTGAAAAATTACTGGCACTTTATCTTTTCACTTTTACCAATGCCATTCTCTGGATGCTCTTTTAAATTTCTTTTCAACAGAAGTATTTCTTTTGAATAAACATTTGGTAACAACAAATGTGGGTACACTGTCTTCTGTCAAAGTAGAACAACAATAGCTGAACAGTAACTTCTGAAAATTATCACTGAGCTAATAGAGTGAAAATCAACTTTATTATTGTTGCAAAGGCTGCACAAATGAAACGTGGCATTTGTTAGTAATTGGTACCCAGAAAGTGAAATGTAAGCAGAAAATCTTCCAAACAGAAAAATCTATACTTAGGCAGTCTATATTCTAAGGATTTCTCACCTGTCATTTATTCTAATATCTTTTAAAAGGCATAAAGAAAGAAAATGAAAGCTGTTCACTTGATATTTTTCCATCTCTGAATTCAGTCTATAATCCTGCAGTATTTGGCTGTGCCTGCTAAAACAGTCAGCAGTGAAAACATCAAAATATTGACATAAAAATTAGGTTTCAGCATGAACACCCTAGTTAGGGTAAACAGAGGTGGTTTCCATCTGTGTTGTACCTCTATGCTGTCCCAGTAAACATGGTAAGCAAAACCAAAACTGGGAAGGCAAAAAAGGCTTCTCTAATTCAGTAGCTTTATAACATTTCTCTGCTGTTACCGTAGGCTCTGGACAGAAGGAATGCAGCTGATCTCCTGCACATTCCTGCGTAAGAGGTTTATATTCTTGATCCACATAATTTCAGATCCCCTGACTACCCTTCCCACAGTCGTAACTGTGTGACCCCCTTGCATAATCCATCTCAACTGTAAAGATCAGTACTTCAGTAAGAGCAAGGGTATTCAGGGGAGGAATATAGATTCTCTGTGTGAATTAGAACACCCCTTACCACTACATTACTCTACAATAGACACAGTTGTAAGCACGTGTGCATAGGCATGTGTGCATCTGTGTGTGTGAATATACTTTATGTATATATTAAGGCAACTTCTGAGAAAACGAATGGGTACCTTTATGGCTTCTGTAGAGCAGCCCCACCTAGACCACCCTACATGCAAAGAACTCAAATGCTAGGAGAGTGAATAGATGGGCTTGTATTTGCACAGCCTCTCTTCTGACTCCTCGTGTGGATTCATCCTTAATTGTGTGCACAGTCTATAATTACATGATGGCTCAGTATTTTTTTTCACAGGATCCCCACCTCATTTAGTGCATGGGCTGGATGAGAACTAACAGAAAGGGCAGCTGTTCAGCTCTGCTTGTTCAGTTTCTGGCCACTCCTTCATTTAGTGCAAATCTTCTCAAGCTTATGCTGCACCCACAATTATTAGTTTCTCATGGCAGTCATCACAATGATATCTCACATTCCCTTGAATAGGAATGGATTTATCTTGTGAGAGAGGAAAACTTTTTATCCCCATTTTAATGTATGAAAGGAAGGCACAAACAGAGAACAATTTGTGGCACATATCCATTAATCCTGGATATAAAACCAAAGTGCTAAAGCTAAATTAATTTTTTTGGTACTTTCCTAGATGAGGACTATCTCTATTTTATCTTCTTCTTCTTTGCCTCTGCTTACGATTAAATACAAAGAAAAGAGAAACAATATCTTGTGTTTAAAAAGTATTAGCATGTAAAATTTATACTGTAAATAGACTACAGAATCACAGATTCTCCAAATGTTTCTTGAACTTTGGCAGACATGGTGCTGTGATGTCTTCCCTGGGGAGCTTGTTCCAGTGCTCAACAAATTTCTGGGTGAAGAACCTTTCTCTAATATTTAAATCTCCCCAGACTCATTTCAGTCCATTCCCTCAGGTCCTATCACTGGTCAGCACAGAGAAGAGATCAGTGACTGCCCCTCTGCTTCTCTTCATCGGGAAGTTGTAACTGCAATGAGGTCTCTCCTCAGTCTCCTCCAGACTGAACAGACCAAGTGCCCTCAGCAACTTCTCACACGGCTTCCCCTCCAGATGCTTGACCACCCTCATGTCCTTCCTTTGAACACTCTCTAACAGTTTCATGTCTTTCTCATATTGTGGCTCCCAAAGCTGCCCCCAGCACTCAAGGTGAGGCTGCCCCAGTGCAGAGCACAGTGGGACAATCCATTCCCTTGCCCGGCTGACGATGCTGGGCCTGATGCCCCCTAGGAAAGGGTTGGCCCTCCTGGCTCCCAGGGCACTGTTGGCTTATGTTCAACTTGCCATCTGTCTGGAGCCCTTTCTGCGGTGCTGTTCTCCAGCCTCTCATTCCCCATTTTGTCCATACATCCAGGGTTACCCCATTCCAGGTACGGAATCCTCGCTGCTTTTGAGGGAGCCAAGAGCTCCTCCCATTTTTGTATCATCTGACAACTTGCTCAATATCCCTTCCAGTCCTGTGTCCAAGTCATTTATGAAGATGTTGAAGAGCACAGGGAAGAGGATGGAGCCCTGTGGAACTCCAGTAGTGACAGGTCACCAATCTGATGTCACCCCAGTCACTGTAACTCTTTGTGCCTGACCCATGAACCAGCTGCTCACCCATCCCAGGATGTGTTTATCCAGCTGTGGGCAGGACATTTGTTCAGGAGCACTCTGTGAGAGACTGTATCAAAAGCTTTGCTGGAATCCAAAAAGATTACATCAACAGGCTTCTCTTGATCAATAGGTAAGTTACCTTGCCATAAAAGGAAATCAGATTTGAACCATGTTTACAGTAATAAAAAGGTGAATAGATAGGGGATACTGATTAAATTTTAATGTAAATAATAGGTTAGGCTATATTCTAAAACCTAATAAAAAGTGAGGACTAATTGTAGAATTTAGTGGTCCACATTATTACACTTTATATCCTTCACTGTCTTGCAGCTGCTGTGTTGACAGGCAGTTTGTTGGTATGGTTTTGAGTGATGTCTATGGCTCTTGCCAGAATTAAACCTTTATGTGTGTATGGTCTGGGTAGATCTAAGGCTGAGTCATCAAAAACAGTTCTGAAAGAGTCAACTTATTTATCACAAGCAATTCACTCAGGATAGCAGCATAACCCTAACAAGCCCTCCATCTTGACTGCTTAACCTGGCTAAGAAATAAGATGGTAGTGCAGCTGAAGAGTCATCCTAAGCAGTTTCCAGAACCCCAGCCACTTGGGAAACATTTCAGTGACATTCTGATTAGCCATGGTACCGCAGAACACCACCTAAAACACGTTGTAACCTTGTGCTGAACAGCAGCTTGGTAGCCTCTTGTCCCCTGGGTGCAGCAAAATACAATGATCTCACAGTTTTCCTTCTCTGTATTTCACTCTAGATAGGTGACTCCTGAACATATATAGAATTTGGTAAATCATTTCTATTTGCCTCCTATGAAAGCACTTTGAGAGAGAAGATTAAGATGTTAATAAATGTATAGAGTTTCTTGCTTGAGGTTTTTTTATATTGTGACCCTTGTTAAAGAACTTGGGGGAACTACATCTTTTCTCTTAACACGCAGACATGTAAATATTGCTTGAATTTAAAATATTCACTACTAGGCAGAAAGAAAGTATGCAAAATGTCAACACAAACATGAATGAAATGCGAATTAGATGGATACCAACGGTTTTAAGAAATAGTATACGATTTGCATTACTTCAGTAATATTGCAAAATCCTATTGCTCAGGCATCATGAGACAAACAAAGAAAGGAAAAATTAGTGCTGGCTTTTTTCCCCTGCTTTTTTTTTTTAGTTTTTGGTTGGGTTTTTTTTTTTTACCTGTTTCCTGATTTTCAAGTTCTTAACAGGAAAAGTTGCTTGATCCTTCATTTACGTGTGGGTGTGCTTCAGGTGGAAAATGTACACAAAACACAGACACGCAATATGGGGCTCTTGTCCATTTTTGCTGCTGGCAGAAGGGACACACTGCCAAGCTCCCTTCCCTTCCCCTGAGTCTCAGCTTCTTCCATGTTCTCCTGCCTTGGACAATGTTGTCACACACCTTCCAGCTCACACAGGTAAGCCCAGTTTCTTCTTCTGTGTTGATCCAAAGAAATTCTTATATTTTTGTTGTCACTACCTCCTTTCACTGCCTGAGATGTTATATGTACTCTTGTTTTTTACTCAATTACTTCCTGTTCCCCATAATTATTCCTCTTTTCCTTGACCGTCTGACTGTGGCTTCTCTTCTTTGCTTTTCTGAGTCCTTGTTCCTTTCTCTTTTCATCCTTTTAAACTGTTCCCCTACTTCTGCATTCCCACCCCTGGCACTTTCATTTTTATTCCATTTTTAAAAGCTGCTCTGTTTAAATGCCCCTTTTTTTGTGCAAGATTCCTAACTCTGCAGGTGACACCAGCAGAGGTTTAATGACTCAACAGGCACTGAGAAGACTTATAATTCGTGTATTTTGAGTTCTAGTCTGTTTATCCCACAGCATTTAAAACCAGGTCAAACATACCTTCCCACTTCCCTCAGTATTTGGGGAAGTTTTTTCAGTATGTAAGTTGGGATGCTATATATAACTAAATCTTACAACTGCCAGTTTAAAAAAAAATTCTTTTCCATCCCATCCCTTTTTCTGCTTCTATATTCATAGTAAGTTATTTGCTACTGCCTGTGTAAGAAACTCAAGCATGTTCTAATGACAGTCACTGGCTGCTGAGAATCTCCAATATCCAAATATTTCAGTATGGACACCATGATATATAACAGCATTGCTGTTAAAATGTTAGCCAGTGTTTATCAGCCAGTGCCCAAAGAAGCTATTAATGGGCTTCTTCAGTTTTCAAGAAAAGACAATGTGTTACAAAAAACAGTTTCTGCTGTCATATAGATTTTGTATCATTTGATGATAAATTATCTTTACACAGAGCTTCAGCACTATTACTGGGGTTTATTTGGACTGAAACAGCAGCTGTATTTAGTTAAAGTTTTTTTCCTCAGGTGTAATTATTATGCCAACCATACACAAGCTAAACACCTGTCGCTTTTCACAGCTTCAATAGGATTATACAATGTGGAATGCCGGGAAAAATCTCACATGAATGGTTGCCTAAATATAAGGCTGTACTACTTAACAATCTGGTTAGCAACCTGCCCAGTTAATCAGGAAGATTTGTTGCAGCACTTGACATTCTGCTATTTTGTTGCTGACTGTTATTGTTTTAGTATGATACTTACTGCTGCTCTTGCTTAATTTTCTGCTATGAACTGTATGATCATTTTTTAAAATTCTTCCATTATGGGGTACTGAGGAAATATTAACACTGCAAATAACTGCAATCAGTTCTGATTTTTATTAATAATTTTTATTTATTTCTTTATTTAAGGGTACTATCTTTGTGAATTAACTTAGATTAGGATGTTTTCCAAAGTCAGAGCAATTCCAGAAAAAAAAAAAAAAGAAAAGAAATTTACTGAGCTAAAAAATTGTTTAGATGTTGGGGGGGTTGTTTTCAGCAAGTTGTGCTACTCTTGTGAATAATACTACTAATACTTAAAATACCACCTATAGAACTCCTTTTCCATAACAATATATGTAGAAATACATCTAATGAATTGTATTGGGAAAGGTTAGCACAAGAATATATTAGGAATATGGCACATAAGCCAGGTGAGCATTCACACCCCAAAAAGCAAGCCCAATAGTAGCAACTGCAAATCACTCATTTCTTTTTCTCCAAGCTGTTCAGGGAATATGAGACCAAAATGGTTAATTCAAAAAATCTAGGATATGGATCAAAAGTTCAGCAAAAAAATACTCAGCATCCACCTAAATCCAGTTGTTACCCACTAAGGTCCTCCTTGCTTGACTTATCCTCTGCACTGTGCCAGTCACGGCAGTTTGGTAACCCATACCTTGCCTACAACCAGATGCAGCACGTAACTGCATCCATACTAGTCATTTAAAATCGTGCCAGGGAACATCCCTGGGCACTTGACCTTGATGGCCTTTGCTGTCACATTGGCTAAATCAGACAGTTTTGGCTCAAGACCAGTGCAAGGCTGTCCAGAGAATTCCCAGCACATATTTACAGGATATCCATGTCACCACTGCCCTCCCCAGGTGACCCCATGAACCAGATGGATTCCCAAGGGAGCAGATGTGTGTAAAATGCAATACCCCTGCTTTCACATTGCAATTCTGTTTCAAGACCTCTGTCCCTCTCAGTATCCCAGATTCTCCTAGGTTTTCAACCCAGCTCTGGACACACTGAATTTTTCTTAGATCCTCTGGTAGCATCCACAGCAAAAAGACTCTCTTCCCAGAAGTCAGGTGACTTTATATACAGGAGGAAGGACCCTTCCTATTTCTGGTTATTGCTATATTATAGGGACACAGAACAAAAATCTCAAGAATGGCACATTAAAGGACTTTGATTTATGTAGATGAAGCTGCAATTAATAGGGTCACCTTTTTCCCTTTGTTTCATTCCCCACACCTTCTGAAAAGAATGCCTTTTCAATCTTTCAGCACAGCCCTCTCCCTAGCAGGTCCTTCTGTTGCACAACAGGCAGACAAGCCTGGAGCTACAGCTCCATCCTCCCACACACTGCTCTGTATCTACATGGAGACATGACATTTAGGCTTGTACCACTTTATACCAACTGTGAAGCACAGGGAGGTCTGAGAATTTCAGTGCATGGCTGCCCATAGGTCAGACATTGTGCAGGTCTGCTCTAGGACCTGTGTGTTGCTTCGGAATGACCACTGTCATTCAGAGCTGCCAATAATTGAATTTGATACTATGCATTTGTCCAGCTAAAAATGTGTTCATGAGCTGGATTTGATTTGACTGAAATAGTGGAATCTCTAAACCAAATATCTACCAGGACCCATTCTTAGACTCACAGAATTGTTTAGGTCAGAAAAGACATCTAAGATCATTGAGTCCCACTGTAAATCCAGCATTGCCAAGTCCACCACTATAGCAGTCCCTAAACACCATGTCCATACAGCTCTTAAATACCTCCAGGAACGGTGATTCTACCACATCGCTATGCAGCCTGGTCCAATGCTTGACAAACTTTTCAGTGAAGAAATCTTTCCTGCTAGCCAGTCTAAACCCCCCCTGGTGGAATTTGAGGCCATTTCCTCTTGTCTTATTGCTTGGGAGAAGAGACCGACCCCCACCTTGCTAGATACAACCCCTGTCAGGCAGTTGCAGAGAGGGATAAGGTCTCTCCTGATCCTCCATTTCCCCAAGCTAAACATTCCCAGGCTAAACATCCCCAGCTCCCTCAGCTGCTCCTCATAGGACTCTAGACCCTTCCCCAGCTCCACTGCCCTTCTCTGGACTCACTCAAGTACGTCTGTCTTTCTTGACCTGATTCTGAACTGCCACTCAGACAGATATTTTTACAGTCTGAGATCTTACATAAGAAGAATCGAGTGAAGTGATTTTTGTAATATTAAATGGACAAAGCAGTATCTGATAAACTGAGACACTTCATTCAATCAGTGATGGTTTCTTTATACTTTTCTTTTTTATACCTCCATTGACAGTATTTCTTAGCCATAGAGAACAGAGGTCATGTTTTATCATGTTCTAACCCATGTTTGATGAGTTTCATGTCAAGAATAAGATTGAACAAATAGAGTGATCACAACAATTTTTGGTAACAGTATAGAAATAGCAAAGAAGGGATGATTTTTTTTAACCTTTTGATTCCTTTTCCTGTTTGTCTGATTGTCATTCAGTATTTATCATTTATGTATACTCAATTTTATGATATTGCAAATTAAGGAAGAGTATTACAAATACATTTGCATAAGATAAAATGTTCTTCAGCTAGAAATCAGAGTAGCTCAGTTGAATTCAGTGAGTTATTTTTTTGTCTGCATAGCTTGATTCAAGTTTATGGTTTTTGTTCTTCTACATTTATATGATGGGCAGGCTGCAGCTGGTGTACATTGCACATTCATTTTAATTTCCATGAAGTTTAAATGATTCAAGACAGTTAAGGCTCTGACATTAGCCTTCTTCATTTGACCCCAAACAAGTGAAAAGCTTTTCTTTTTGATCTTTATTTTGGATTTTAATTCTTGAAGATTTATAATTCACATAACAATAACTTCTACAGCATAAGGCATATCCCTGTTCAATATGTAAAAGGCTGCCCCACACATGAGGGAGCAAAAGCAACTATTTTGTGATTGGAAAAACAAGGAACAAATCAGTTTCTTTTTGAGTCTTTTGCAAGCATGCACAGAAATGTGGCTGTAGTTTCAGAAGCTCGTTTCGACATCTTGAACATTTTATCATGGTTTCAAGATTAACCTGCCTCTGCAAACCTCCAGGTGACACCAGAGGATTGTTGTGGTCTCATATGTCATGCTTTGCAGTTGGGAAAGGAAATACACCAGCAGCTCACAGGAAATTCTGCTTTCACTGTGTATCCCTGGCTTTTGGAGATTTACTAAACTACATAGAGAAGTTACTTTCACATAAAATTATAAAGGAAGAACTAAAATTAAAGTATTCTGATTCCCCATTTGGCCACTAATGTATCTTTTCTTTGATTGGATTTATAGTGATTTGATGTACAGTGTTTTAGATACTGAAAGACAAATAAAAAAAATAAAAATAGAAGAGCCTGCCATATGCTGGATCACTTGTAATCTGTGACATATAAGCAAAGTTAATTTTCTCTTTGGTATTAATTTTCCCCCTCCAAATGGGTGAATGAGGTTTTTTTCCCCTCCATATTTCTCCCTTTCTGCATACTCAGGAGCAATAGTGTTTGGTGAAAGTGTGTAGGAAATTTGACAGGTAAGGAACCTTTATAATTTTTTAAATAAAGTTTTATGACTCTTTCCCCACATTTGAGGGAAGACAAGAACATAGGAAAAGCTCCAAAAACAGATCAAAAAAATGTCCTCTACAGTCCTAGGGTGAAGACTCTTCTTGCCAGTGATGACTACAACATTTTAAGGCCATGACTCTCTTTGCAGCCTTACGTATGGGGCCTGTTTGTTTGTTTGTTTGTTTGTTTGTTTGTTTGTTTGTTTGTTTTGTGGGGATCTAAGTGGTCGTTAAGGTTAATGCATTCTCATTCTTTTCCATTTCATCATAATGAAAAATTAAAAATCTAATGTTCCATTTCCTTTTTTTTCCAGTTGTGACAAATATTAATTATACCTTGAACTACTTTTAACATAGCCTTGTGGATTAGAATTTATAACTGAAATTATGACATTCTTTTATGCGTCATTATCAGAGACAACCTCAATTTTGCCTGTAGAATCCAAATATAATTAGGGTGAAAAAGGCACAGGAAAGTGAAGCCCCACAAGATAAATGTAATATTTTGATTATTTAAGGGTGTCTGCAGGAAAAAAGCTGCAAAAGAGTACTCTGGGATTTAAACACTACTTCGTTCTTACTCTCCCTTGTTGAAATATGATGTTTGGGTTCTCTTGAAACACCTCATGTCTCCCAGACTTTGTATCTGTTAGGGAAGAAGCAAGTGTTGAATGGCAGTAGCATTTAGCATGAGTGTCCAAAGCACTTTACACAGAGATTACAAAATCAAATCCAGCCCAGACTGGGCCAATGCATCGTGGTGTGTCAAAGTTATGTGGAAATAATTAGACATCAGTGGAATCTGTAGTAAATAGGATGCAGCATTACGACCACCAGCAAGCAGTTAATTTGGCATTTTCAGGAGGCCAAGGGTTCCCTGGGCATGAAATCCTAAAGGACTGCCCTAAGGCATATTGATGAAACCGCTCAAGGAATTTCGACCCGTTCTGTTCCTGTGTTACAGACAGTTGAGATTTTATTGTTTAGAGCTTTTAATTTTGAGAATCTTTGGTTCCTCCAAAACATTAGCTTCATATTTAACAAGCAAAAATCATGATGGAGAAGTTTTTTAAAATCATATTTTAAATTACGTATAGTTGATATAATTATATTATGACAAGATTCTTCTATGTCTGACATTAACTGATACACCAAAAAGTTTTTCCACTCTGGCTTTACAAATTATTATTTTACTCTCTTAAATCAGTGTTAATGTTCTAGAAGTGCACCAGTAAGTGTAAAAATTTTGAGATGAAACTTAATGTTCATGAATATTTAAAACCTCCAGATTTTTATGAGTAATGCTGAAAGACCTCAAGAGAAGACAGAAAATTCAGAGTGGAAAATGACTAGAAAACAGATATCTAAGTTTGTAAAGGTGTTTTTATATGGATGGCTACTGCTGCACTTCAACTTGATAATTATTTGCTGGATCTGATCTAGAAAATTCGGGGTGTCTGAGTGCAAGGATTTACCTTGTCTATGGCTGTCTGTAGCAGCAGGGCATGATGTGGGGTGCTATCTGCAAATTTAAACTTCTCCCTAGAAACGAGCCAGTATGTCAGTGCATGGTTTCTTACAATCGGACTTCTTTACAACATTGTTTCTTTTATTTTTTTAACATATACATTTATTTCATTAAGCAAATTTAACGAATATAAAAGCAGTAAAAAGTATATCAGCACTTGAGCCTACAGAGAGACCCACTGCGCACAAACCAAACGAGCGACGAAAAGCTGTTTCTTTTTCCTGTTTTTAATTACTTCACGCATTAAAAAGCAGAAAACATCCGGCGTACAAAGCCCAGGGTCACGCCGCACCCACGTGAATTATCGCCTCATCATACGGCCAAGAAACCGGGCATGCAAACCCCGAGCAAACAAACAGACGAGCTAACAAAGAAACCAAACACAACAAAACACAAAAG
>VYZT01028168.1:32023-122590 GCA_013400735.1 Pomatostomus ruficeps | reverse complement strand
CGCCTTTCCCTGTCCAGCCCTCACAGACCCTCTCGGCACCCGCTCCTTCCAAGGCAAGGGGAGCAGCTGGACACGATACGGATCTGTCCTTGCGTGCTGCACCTGGGTCAGTCGAGTCCCTGTGGGTTACTCTCCCACCGGGAGAAAGTAAATCCCGCATCTGCGCAGCCCTTTCCCTCTCTGGGCGTCACACCGGGTGTCCAGCCTGTGGACTTGTACCCGCACACCGGTTGTAGCACTGAGCTGCAAAGTTATGTCCTGAAATGGGATCCTGTGTGTCTCTTTGGCTTCCTGGTACTGTGCTGCTGTCTCTGGGTGTCTGTGGGAAAGATGCTGTAGGCATGTGTCCCCAGCTGATAAGGGAAAGGGTTGTGGAGAGGGCTCCAGTTGATCTTTGTGCAAATATATAAAGCAGTCCTATGCATCAAAAAACAGGTTGATTTTTGGGGAAGCTGAAGAAATGGTGACCGTTGTCAGTAAAATAAGACAAAGTTCTCCTGAACTCTTCCAGTTTTGTACTTATTCTCTTGAAAACTGTTTTGGCAGAGCAATTAAAGAAATGTCTCGCACAAGTTGTTGTACTCCAGAGGCAGAAGGTACATGCTGCTCTGTTTTGTGTTTCCTCATGTAAAGTGGAAAATTTCTAGTGAAGAGACTGTGCCACTTTCTGTTCTTACTTCGTATTTGCCGAGTAGTGCATATTAAAAAATCACCTTGCCTTTTCACCTGTAAGCTTTTGCTTGTTTATAGTATCAGCCCTGCAAAAGCCCCACTGGCTGCAGATGGGCCTTATTGATATTAACAGGCAGCTGGAGCTCCTGGAAATGTAAAATGAAATGGTTACACCACCCTCCTAAGATCAGCAAAAATTACTTCCTGCCTAGGAGCAGTGTTTTGGCTTAACTGAGTTTATCTAGTTGGGATAAAGAAACGCGGCAACAATCAGATGAACAGCATAATTGTGCTCTGGTCAGCCAGCATGCACTTACATTGAATCAGTGAAAATCATTTCAGTTTCCCTTAGTGTCCCTTGAAAGAGTGTGCAATAGGGAAAAAGCAAATCCCTCACAATCTTTAACCCAGAATGGATTTAAAAGGAAGGTAACTCAGCTACACTCCCTTCGTGAGAGAAACACAGGCATATGGTGGATGTGAATGGTTTGTGATACAGAAATGTATAAGAAAATTAGACATTTAAGAAGGTCAGATTTTCTTCAGTTTATATCCAGGGACTGAGCTATTCATATGTTTTGGGGGGTTAACAATGAAGTTTTAACATGAAAAAAAATATCTTGAAATGTTTTTTTTTAGTCAGAACTTAAAAAAAATTTTTTTGGAAATGTTTGAATCTTTTGAAGGTCATCATCAAGTTGGCCACAAAAGGTCAAGGGAGAGTTAGTTTGCTGTCTTGCACACTTCTTTAGAGATAATAAAAAAAGTGTTCTTTGGAAGAACTTGTGGTAAAGGGCAGATCAATTTTAAGGGATAAACAAACATCTGTGGTCCCTGCTGTCTTGTTTTCTATTAGAAAGAATAATAATCATCTTTTGAGACTATGGGTTTTTCCAGTGTGGAGTTTTTATTTTTATTGTGTGCTCACTTCCAAAAACCTGGCAGCTCTTTTGCTTTGATTTGTAATCCCATGTAATTATAATTAGGTTGTTTTCTCGGGATCAGGATTCCTCCTTAGTTTGTGCTTTGGTTTTGTTTTGGGGTTTTTCTGGGTGGGTGTGCTGCCTGTTTTTATTCTAATGAAGAAAGAGAGGAAAAACCCAGACAGAACAATAGGGTAGCTTGATTTGGACTTCATTTCTTATCAATCCCCAGGAGCTCTGATACTGTGGGAGCAATTATTCTAACTACTGACTCCTCTTACATGCATCTCACTGTCCTTTGTGAGAAAGAGCTGCTCTGGATGAATTCAAGAGACTGGATGTTCAGATGACCCTTAACTCTCCTCAAAAATACATTTGTTTCTGTAATGTATTATGCAATGTTCTCATCTTTCTAAAGAGAGTTTTATTAAATCTTAGTCTAATATATGCTCATCTGTGTAGTAGCCAGGGGTTATATTGAAATATCATAAAGAGAGCCAAAAG
This sequence comes from Pomatostomus ruficeps, assembly GCA_013400735.1. NCBI lineage: Eukaryota > Metazoa > Chordata > Aves > Passeriformes > Timaliidae > Pomatostomus > Pomatostomus ruficeps. Next base: position 120,491 of record VYZT01028168.1, on the reverse strand, counting down.
TATATTAATAAAAAATGTACTTTTGTTTGGCAAGTAAATCCTCTTATCTTCAGCGGTCTGAGCTAATAGCTGCTGGATGCTCCATCGTTGCTTTGTCTTCAGAAACAATGAAACAATTCTAGTTATTTAGCACAAAGCATATGAGACATCACTGTTCCCCCCATCCTTCAGGAGCAGAATAGCTGTCCTTAAACTGTGTTAAGTTCCACTGTCTCCATAGCCTCTCTTCTAATGGTACACCCTTCATCAGATGCTGTATCCCTGCCCAGGCTTCCTCAGCTCTCCCTTCCCCAGTGCCCGTTTCCTCCCAGCCTGTGTCATGCTTGGGATGGATGGAGTGGAGATCTTGCTGTTTGCAGCCTTGTTCGGTGTTTTGTTTAACCCCACTTCTCTTTAAGAGTTTCTGGAGCCAGGGATGGCCTTGTGCCTTCCTTGAAGAGTGGCATTGCCGTGTTAGACACTGTCATTATCCTGACCTCCTTGATTGAGTCACTAGGAACAGTGCTTTTTATAGTGCTGCCAGTCATTAGAACTGGAAATGGTAATAAAGGACATAGTGCTTATTATTTAACACTGCTGAAATACATGTAGTGAAGAGGTCAGACGCATAATTTAACCACAGGGATTCCAGTGGCCATGTTAAATCACCCTTCTGAGCTAATGTCCTGACTTGGCACATAAATCTTGGTCTTTAGCTTGGTTTGTACATAAATATCTTCCCTTAGCACAATTCACTTGCAAGGCTTTTTCACTGTTAAATGATTCTTTGAAGATTTTCATCTATTCTTTATCACAACATCACCATACTGTTATAAACAGAGTGCACATGTATTTCTTGAGAGGCACATCCTAAACCAGCCTTTAGGCAAAAGGCTAGTTTAAAAAAAAAGTCTTTTTAATGATCCATGTATCTCACCAGTGTCCAAAGGAAGATGCTGAGAAACACTCTTTTTATTTTTTTTTTTCCCGTGGAGGAACCTGAGATGATCTCTTTAGCCATTTGCAAAGTGGTGCTTCAGGTAAATTATCAGCATTAACACAATGAGCAACACAATGACAACTAAACACATGTAGCCATGAAGCTTAGCAGGAACTTGGAGTGTGTGCTCAGCAGGGACTTTTCTAACTCTCTCCCAAACTTCTTTGGTGCCTGCATCTTCTGACCATCTGCAAAGCCAGCTGTTATCTTGGGACAAGATTTTCATGGAAGCTCTTAGTTACAGGATTGATGGTTGTTGGTATTTCCCCTGTTACTAGGATGACCTGTCCTCTGTGTTTGATTGCATTAAGTGGTGGCGTTGTTTGTTGTTCTGTGTTCTATTTCGTATAATGAAGACCAAAAGCTGGTGATGGGCAAGGACTGGGCTTGATTAAATTGCAGAGGTTGATGGCACAGCATCCCTCTGCGTGCGCTTGCAACGTTCCAGATCATTCCACCTCTTGGGGTTGGCATAAGAGGGAAATGGTTAGTTGAAGGCTGCATTTTAATCACTCAGAGCAATTATGTAATAATATTTCATGTCTAGTCACAAGGGAATTCCTGTTGTGGCTGCTTTTATGCTCCAGATGCCTTGTTTTCCTGCAATGCTGTTCGCTTGGCTCTCAACTTCCCACTTGATTTGGGTTGAGTCATCTTCATTCCAAAGTAACATGACAATCATTTTACCTATTTGCCACTGGTTCAAACATTCTCATACCAATTTGGCTGAGCCTCTAGCAAACTGTCCCTGCCAAAAAAGTGGAGCTGAAGTCAGAAGAGACAAATGGTCCAGGGACAATGATGTCTTGGTGTGGACTTGGATTGGTTTGGGCTGTTACTGGTGCTCTTTGCTCCTGCAAGAGGAGATGTCTGTGCTCTACCGGTCTTCCTTCTCCTTGCTTTTATTGCAGTTCTGGCACTCTTCTGGACACACCTTCATCTAATTCAGCTTGTTAGCCTGGTAGAAAACTTCTTCTTAAAAGAAATCTTTTCCTCTTTTCCTGGGTATTCTACTGGGTTAATTGAAGTTAAATTGCTCTGTGCAGTAGTATGAGCTTTAGTCTGTGGTGTTGTCTTGTGGGATTATTGCAGGTATTTGCAAGTAGCCAGAAATGATAAAACAAACAAATTTCTTTGTGATAATAGTGATGATAAATTTGGCAGAGCTTGCAGAATGATATTTCTTGGGGTAGAGGATAGGTGTACATTTTAAATGGACTTTCAGAATATAGTTATTAATTACTTTGAAGAGATCACTCTGACATGGTCCTTCGCAAGATAAGAACTGTGCCACTCTTATCTCCTCACATTTGTGCCTGTAATCTCATTTGTTTCTGCCTATTCTCCAGTTGGCTTGTCTCTGCAAAGAGACTTTAGAAGTGCTGATGCTTCTTTTTGTTCCCTGCAACTCACAGGATTTGTCTTGTCAGTGTTAGTTCCTGGCTGACTGGCTTCTACCTTGTCCCAAATCAATGAAAACCTTGAGTTATTGTACCCACTGCAGTAGTTGGGTCAGGAGTGGCAATATTGAAACTACTACATCACTTTTTTCCCACTGAACAGATTGAAGGGGCTGTAGGGACCCGCAAGGCAGATACTTGAGATGGGCAGAAAGTCTATTCTAAATTCCTTTCAGCCAAGGCTTTGAAATGACTCTCAGCTTCTAATGGGTGCTGCAGGGGTCAACAAGTCCCTGTGGTCAGAGGTATCCAGAAATACTGGCAGACCAGAGGAAAAGTCTACTACTATTTTATTTCATGGCTTCCTAAGCTATGTGAGAGATCCCAAATGTTTTTTTCCCTTCTTTCCTCTGCAAGCTGGCTGATAAAGAGCCAGTGGTTAATGCTCTAAGCCTTCACAGACTTGAAAAATCTTTTTGTTAAAGAAGAAGCAAAGGGGAGCTGTTGGCTTGTCCTGCTGCAGCTGTCCCAGGGCCTGCTTGCACACACTGAGTGTGGTGATGGGGGTCTCCTGATTATCAGGATGCTCAAGAACCACACCCTGGAAGAACGGGGCGAGTTTCTGGCTGAGTGGCATGAAGAAAGGGGATGGCTGTTTTGGGAACAGCACCTGCAATTTCCCATGTGAAGAACTGTCCTCTGCCTGCAAACAGTAAATAATCTGATGTTTGAAATAACCAAGTATGATATCACAAGGCTTCTTTTTTAGTGAGCCTAGATACTGGTTTTACTGATTTGGGGGCGTTATGTATTGGCCAAAGTCCATTGAAGTAGTTGGTCTAGAAAACAAAGACTGAATTAAGATACTGACATCAGAACTCGGGTAGCTTTAGGGTTTTTGTCTGGCATGGATTCTTTTTCGCTACAGGAAGTGTACATAGAGTCCATGTTTATTACCATGCTTAAGATAAAGCATCTCAGTTACAGGAATCTGATTTCAGCCTACCATAAATAGTTTGTAGAATTGCTAGAACTAACAATGATCCTCCAGGAAGGTAATTCCATATTGAAATCTCTTAAAGACATTCTCAGATTTCCAAGGCTTGCTATTGAGCCTTTCATATCAGTCATTTATTGTGTATATGTCAAACTACAGCCTTTTTTTTTTTTTTTAACCTCCTGGATGGACGTGATGTTTGAAATGCTTGGGGTTCTGTTTGTTTTTGTTTCCACTCCCTAATACATCCTGTATCTCTGTCACGTAATTTAAATATACCGACTCTGCCCATGTTGTGACAGAAGTTGCTGGCTGTGGTGAATGTTTACCAGCTGTGCAGGCAGTCTAACCCCAAATTTCTGAAGTGCACTAACAGTTTTACTTCTTCTTACCCTGGCTGCAAGGCTGCAGCTGTAAAAGTTGACCTCGTGTTTTCTTAAAGCATTTGTCAAAGAAAGGAACTGACACTTGGGAAGGCATGTAATTTGGAACCAGTTCTGATGTTAATGTTGAGATGAGGCTTACAGGACAGTCAAACTTCAGGGGTTCATCTCTTATTGAAACAACATAAATAGCATGAGATTTATTAATTTCTTGAACTTCAAAACTTTGGCCGTTTTGAAGTTCAAGAAATGGTAAAAAGTCTTAAATTAAATCTTTCCAAATCAGTCCTAGAGAGCTGCTAAATTTAGAAAATGCTGAAAGAGATACAATGCTTTTGTGTACCTCATCTTTTGTTTTCTTAGTCTATTTGTTCCTGCCTACCTGTCATCCCTGCTCCGGGCTGTTACTCTTACTCCCCGCCTTTCATACTGCTTCCTCTTCCCGCTCTTCTTCAGTGCAGCCAGGCTGGCGCTGGCTTACCCGCAAGTAACTGTGGAATTAATTAGGCTGAGATCTTGCTACAGAACAAAGGACTGGGGTTTGCTGCAGACTCTGTGTAGAAGATCAGAGCAGTCTGTTGTAGGAATATGCTGCAGCTTTGCAGCAGTGCTGACTGTTCAGTTCTTGCACTGAATTCCATCAAAACAGCTTCTCTCAGAATTTGGTCTCCTCAACTCAAACGTGTCCTTACCTCTCGTAATGGAATTTATTTTCATATTTTATACCAGCTGACTTTTGACAGCAGATGACTTTATGTGCATTCTGAAATCCCTTTAAAAGTCAAGGGGGAAGGAAGGAACCTGAAGGAGGGAGAAAGGAGTTTCAACACCCTTTCAATCCGTGTCATCAAGGTGTGTTGCAGAGGTTTCCAGGCAAACCCTGTTTCAGTGTCTGATAACTGCTCAGCACTACTGGAGCTGTACTGGTGCACACCCAGTGTTCGTGCTGGAGAGCCTGCCCCCACACCAGCCTGTAAAAACTGTTAGGCAACAGGGATTGATGTGTGTGTTGAGTTGTTCCTGCTGATCCAGGCCATGTGATACCTGCTGGGAACACACAAGACTTTTGTAGCTATTCCTACGAAGAAGGATCGGTGCTGTGCTTGGTGGGACTCGCATGCTTGGGCTGGAACCTCCTGCCTGTCCTGTGAGCTGATGAGGAGAGGGTAAATGTGCTCTGTACCCTCCATGATGGGCTGGGTAGGAAAATTCGGTGTGTAGTACAAGGCTTTGCTAGCATTTTTTATTTTTTCTTATTATCTGGGAGAGCCCCAATTGCCATTTGTTATACTGTAACACAAGAACAAAAGATTAGGTAAGTGGATGTATCCTGATACTCATTTCTGGAATGCCTGTCTAGATCCCTGAGGAGCAAAGCTCTAAGGATCAGGAATGCTGCTTGTGAGATGCAGGGAAGCGGTATGTTCGCCTTCTCCAGCAGCAAGTGATTTATAGTTACCCTTGTACGTTGTTTTCAGAGCAGGGTGATCTGGTTCCCTAAAAAAGGTTCTTTGCCTCCAGACAGTGGTGGAGGAATTCATTTTGGCGCAAGTACTGTCTCCCCGCTACCCTGCAGCAATCTGGAGCTGCCTGCTTTTCTCCCGGCCTTCAGGCCAAAGTCCATGAATATGTAGACAGTGTTGCAATGTCCACCCTACCAATATTATTAAGGATAGGGGCTGTAAATTGAAGTGTAAGACCTTTTCCCTCCTGTGTCTTCCAGAGCTGTGTAAAATTTTGTCTGCTTGAACAATACAAGCTTGACAGGCCAGTTTCACCTTCTGATTTGTAAAACAAGTGGAATATTTTTCTCCTTTCTTCCCTACCCTTAATATTTATTTAGGTCTGAATTAATACCAGACCCTGGGTTTTTTTCCCTCTCCTTTTCTTGCCTGAGTTGCAGTAGCCGTAGTTTGCAAATGATGAGGGGGCAAGGTCACGGCAGCAGTAATTCCATGTCAGAGTAAAGGTGTCTGATTTTTCATCTAAGGTTGCAAGTGTTTCTCATGAAGAATGGCTTTCTCCTCTTGTCTACTGCTTCACCCTTCTCCATTTCAGAGTTTTATGCCATGCTTGACATTTTCTTTTTTTTCCCCCCCCCAGATTTAAAAAAGCCCAACAAGATAGTAAACTAGGTTTTGCCATGTCAGCCCTCTCAAGCCTGCAACATATTTTATGCATTCCTGTTTTGGCAACCTGAAAAATACCAGTCCACAAAGCATTAACTTATTTTTGATAACGAGATGATAGTAAATGTTAATATTTAACTACAATATTGCGGGGTTTTTTACATGTGGCTTGTATTTACAGTGCTTAGACCAGTTCTAAATACAAATTTGATAGCTAGTTTAACTTTTTTTGTTTGGTTGCAAAGTCAGTCCAGCGGCACGTACCTCATCCAGAATGAAGGTTGTTGTCAGCTGAAAACTGAGAAATGGTACTCAAATGCCACTTTTCAGTGTGTGTGTGTCTCAATCCTAGTGATGGGCGTGGTTGCTCATGGTCTTTTCATGCGGCCAGAGGGAGGCAAGCAGCTACAAGGTCTTACGGCAAAGACTAGATTTAAAATTAAAGCCAGTTTTGGGGTGAAATTCTTCTAATCATGTCAGAATACATGTAGAAAAGTTACTTAGTTCCAGTACAGACATGTAAAAGAGAGATTGAAATATCCTGATGCCCCTCTGTGGAAAATTATTAATATAGTATTATGAATACTGTACAGGAAAGCTGCAAGCAAGACTTTGTATCTCCCAACTCTTTGATGTTAGATGACATTATGGAGTTGGGAAAAACTAAGCAGATCACATCAGCTGAGAAACAAGTTAGTTGACTAATCTGTGGAGGACGAAGGCTGGAAAAGATCTAAATGTCTCAGAATAAAGGACACTCCTACTGAAAATAAAAGAAGTAGTGATGGAGAAGTGGGTGGTACATGGATGCTACTAAAGTTGATTTAATCATGTTGAGTATTCAGAAGATTGTCATATGATTAACAAATCATATTTTAATTGTTAGAGTATTAGCAATTATTATTTACTTAGCTAACTTCCTTCTTCCCTCTCCCAGTGGGGAAAAGGAACAGATCTGAGACGAGAGCAAGTTTGGGAATAGAAGAGCTAATTGCTCCTGATTAAAGTGTGAAGTTGAAGGGTAGATGAAATTTTTCAGTTCTGCCGTGTTTCAGGTGGCATTATCCTGGGATGCTGTTGATGTGCCCAATGAAGAGTTTGGAGGGTCTTTTTTGCTTATGGTATAGACTAAGGAAGAATTTAGTGCAGAACACTAAATTTAAAATATTTTCTGAGTTAGTTTACTGGTATTGAAATGGAGTCAATTTGTGTCCTTTTGCATATTTGAAATTCCAAGCTTGTTTTGTGGTTGCAATGTTGCTTGAGCCTTCTCTTCACACTGGGGATTTGACCCTTAAAGGTGAGCCATGACTGAAAGGTTTCAGAAAGGCCTTTCAGCTCCCTGGGGGGGAATGGAGCCAGGCACACACAGCTTGAGAGTGAGCAGGACAGCATTTCCCCGTGGGGCACAGTGGGCACAGCCTCCTTACTCTGAGGTAATTAATATAAGAGGCACCGTGTCTCTCCTCCTCTGGTTTCAAGCAGCTTGAAGAAACCTGTGCCTTAGGTTTCCCATTATGATGATGGAGTCAAAGTTTGCACACCAGGAGGAAGTGCTGGATTCTGTATCAGTGTTCACACAGTAATGTGTGGCACCAAGCCCTTGTGCTTTATTTTTAAGGCTGAAATACCAGACTAAAGAAACATGCACTTAAAAAATTGATGCAGAAATTACACAGCTAAGTTGTGCATATCAGAAAGGCGTGGTTTTGAAGGATGTATTTCAGCAACTTAAACTACGTTAAACTTCAGAAACCATTAAGGAAACTTGTTAAGTCCATGGTTATGCAGTCCTGTACTATTTTGTGGGGATGGAAACTGTTTTCGTAGTTCATATTATGCTGCACAATCTAATTATATCTTTCTTGGAAGACAGCTAAGCACGTGTCCCCTGGCTCACATGCCACCCCCTCTTTCTCTCCCCACTCGTCTCCTTCCCTAGGTTTCCAAAACCTTTGTCTTTGTAGTAGTATCAAAAGCAGTTTCTTTGCTTTACTTTTCAAATGGTGTATTGGCCAGGTGGTCAGTCACATCCGTAGTTAAAGCAATCTGACAATTTCTGTGTACACGACCTTGTGTTCACTCTTCACAAGTCATTTTTCTGGGCTGCAGCTTTCCTTGCCAGGTGTGTGCTGTGGTCAAAAATGGATTGCTGATTTCTGAGAAGGAAAAGTACAGAAAATGTTGTTTCCACTGTAAGAAAAACAAATTGGATAAGAACCACACAAGCCCTTGCATCTGTTGCGTTAGCAAGCTCCAGTGTACCGAAATAGGGACCCTGTTTTGTTTGGGGTTTGTTAGGAATGGGAAGAAGGCAGATGTTGAGATAAAGGTCATACTATGGTACCAACAATATTTCTCTTGACACCTGAGTAGAAGTTCTTGCAAATCTGGATGATTCTAAACCTCTCGAAATACCAGTGTGTACTTGCTCAGTAAAAATTTTGTTTTGAAGTATTGAGGTTCTAAGCACTTAGGCACTGGTCAAAGATTTTCAGCAAAAACGTCCACTTATGATAAAGCTGAACAACGTTAGATGTACTTGGCTTTTAGAGGTCTAGCATCATACAGAGAGGAAGTAGCTTGAAAGTCAGGTGTTGACTGTGTGTTGGGTTGAGGCATTCCAGCGTAGGTGTTGTGTAGGCTTATTTGAGTGGCTGTTCAAAGAAAACAAACAACAAAACCTCTCAATAGCTGGTTTGTTGTTTTTCTTGCATGTTGTGTTTCTAATGACTCTTCTGGTTTCCAGTCCACTTGTGTCCGATTAAAAGCATAAGGAAAGTTGTAGAGTTTGGAGATGTTTGGTTCTGAATGTGGCTGGTAAAAGAAAGGGAAAATTATTAATTTTTATACCTTCTTCTCAAGTCTTCCAGGATTATTCCTAGTTGCTTTTACTCTACTTAAGGTTATTATTTTCAAATGTGACCTTGATATTTCCACCCAGCTGATTGTATTGGTCACAAAAATGCCATGCATTGTCAAGAACACTGTATTGACACTTAAAATACAGATCAGGAGTGCTTTGTCCGACTGATCTCAAAAGAGAGGCATCCTTACTCTGAAACCTGAAGGTTAAATAGTTTAAATGCTCTCATGTTGCCACGGCTGAGAAGGAGATAGAGAGATGTCTGTGGCAGTAAAACCCCCCCAACTTTAGGTGTTGCCATTGGGCTGGAGCATCCCTCTGGGAGGCTTCTTCTGCAACCTCCCTTGTGTGGTTTTACTGCACACCTATTTCCTGTGGAGTCGAGTATCGCACCACTTTCTGGATCTCATGCACTTTCTTTAAGATTAAATGCAGCCAGTGTGTCATCTTTGGCTGGGGGCTGAGAAAGGGAGGAGGGAAATTATGTCCTTTAGCAGTCAAGAGGGAAATCTTGGTACAGTGGTGTCCTGTAGCTGTAACTATGAGCACTACTCAGATTATTCCGTTCTGTGAAAAGGCATTACTGGTAGATATATTGTGTTAAAACTACTGACTGCTTTGCTTTTCTACTTGTTTTGGTTTTTTGGGGTTTTTTTAGTACTGGTTGGTCTGCTGACTTGGAGCTTTTCCTCCAGGAATAAGCACCTGGAGACTGTTCTGCCTTTTTTTACATATAGTGTATGAGAAATATAACTGTATTTTTTTATTATTTTATTCTTCTTTGAATAACTTTGGTTCAGGTTGTTGAGGTTTTAAAAAAAACAGTCTAAGAGAATATGAAGGCATCATAAATTTAAAGTCTCGCTGGTAGGGTATTTTTATAGAAGACAGATTCTAGTTCTGTGCAGGGTAAATTGACAGGGTTTGGTTATAAAAAGATGAAACAGAAAGGAGAGGAACAAAGAAAGATGAGAGGCAACACACCTCAGTGACAAAGAATAGATTCTTATTTTCATTTATTGGTCCTAAAATCATTATCTAATGAGCAGGCAAGCTGGTGGCTTTTCCCCAGGCAGGGTTTGGTGATACTGTGGCAAGCTGTGGCATACATGATACATAGAGGACAGGGGTCCCCGAGTGGGACCTTCACTCGAGAGATCAGGAGGTCATGGGTGGTGTGGGAGGCATCAAGATGGAGCCTGTGAAGGCTGACACTGCAGCCAGGTGCTGCCTGGCTGGGTAAGGACCGAGGCTGCAGCTTCATGCCTGGCTTGGATCCTTTGAACGCAGCAGCTCTGGTGATCCTCTGGTCTCGTATTGCTGAAAACATTGCAGAGAGCAGTCACAGCAGAGCTGCAATCCACCTGCAGACTCTTTGGGGAAAGGGGTGTTTATTTTCAGCAGCAGTCTGGGCATCAATCATTGGAAGCAGACTGTGAACCCACAGTGTGAGAAGAGAGGGGGCTGTGTCCAGTTCCCCTCTTGTGGTCTTTTTGTGCCAGACTCTGGGTTAGTGTTGTACCAGAGCATCTCTCCTGCTGTCTCATTGCTCCTTTTTAGGACAGAAGGGTCTGCCTTGCACATCTCATGATACAGTGGTGAAGATAGAACTAGACAAATCCTCAATAGGCATCTTACCTTTTAGTAGTGGGTATTCAGTGTGCTTAGGTACCACAGACAGCATTATGACTTCTGGAGGACAGGGGCTTTTGAGACAAGAGCCCTTGATTCAGACAGCTTGTGTTTGTAGTTCCAAACATGCAGGAGACTTTACTTTTATAACTTATAGCAGTGCAAATACTGATGTACCATGTGAGCCCCGTCCAGATTTTCACCCCTTGTAAAGAAGTTACATGATGGTTACTATTTGGGTGTGTTACCTTTTGCCAGGTGCCTTCCCAAGCATCCCATGTTTTAAATAGTCCTCCATCTTCACAGGAATTATAGTGAGTCACAACATGGGTGGTGACTCACTGATATCAGCTAAACATTAGGCTCCTGAAGGTGTGACTCCTTCAGCTTTGACCTAAATGTGCTGTCACAACATGAAAAAAACACTTGCAATATATTGCACATCTGCATAGGTGGAAAATTCTCTACAATTGCTGTACTGCTATGAAAAAGAAGCTTTTGTTTTTTAATGTTCCTTTTCCACCAGCATATTTTATATATAGTTATTTTTGTTTTGGCATAACAATATAGTTGCTTTTGTTTAGCAAGTCACTTTATCTGATCTCTTGTATTGGGAGGATGGATGGAGGACACAAAGGCGTACAAAACCCAGGGGCACACCGAGAAATCCCAGGGAAAATTTAGAAGCATCCTGTCTTCAGGCTTGGCACTGTCATCTCCCAAGTGGGATGCCAGGGGATTCAGTCAGAGCAGTTACGGGATTTAATGGTCTCCCTGCTTGTTACAGATTAATCCACCCTTTGCAAGAGGTAGTAGAGGATTACTGACCAGCCTCCAGCCAAAACAATCTCCCAGTGCACATTTACTTGCAGTGCTACTTGAACTGTCATCGGCTCTGCCCACCCCGGTGTTTTGTTCTGCAGGGCCATGGAAACCTCTCACTCCTTTCTCTGTGGAGCAAATCTGAGTGTCATCATTGCAGGATGAAGCTACTGGCACTTGGAGCAGGATCTGCCATGGCTCTAGGCACAGCCGTGCCATGTGGGCACATGTCAGCTTTGTTCTGTTCTGCTGAGCCCAGGTGTATGTAAGGAGAGAGGTAGCACTGATGCTGTATAATAGCTCCTACTTTATTTCTAGCTCTTGGAAGCTGAGGCTTTTCCATGGCAAAGGGAAAGGGGAACACAGGTCTCTGGCAAAATTTCTGTGCTTTTAGCATGACAAAGCTCTGCTGGTTTGCTCTGCTGCTGTGTTAAGATAGGTAGGGATGATATGCTCGCTATTAAATATGTATTTTGTCCTATTAATGTCATCTTTACCTGAGGCTGCTTTTGACTTCAGCATCCATTTTTCTTCTCTCTCCTTATTCTCACCTCCCCTTGCAAGTTGAATGCCCTGGTGGCACCTACCACTGTCCCGCCGTATTTATTTTGAGTAACTGCTTCATGGTGAGCTCTCTCTGGTTTGTGACAGCTGCCAGAGGAGAAACCAAGATATCATTCAGCTCTTAGTACTGAGCAAGTAATTTGGGGTCATGGCAGATTCTCCGGAACTGTGTGTTAAAGCAACTGTTGATACATTTCACTATTTGTCTATTTACAAATATGGAGGGTTTTGCAGAGGGAGATATTTTGGGAAGGTCAGGGTCTGCCTGGTCTGTCAACACCCACATGAGTCCGCCCGTGTGGGCTTGGGGTATCAGCTCTGATTTGTGCTGGCCCACAGTGAGCGCTTAACAGAGGGCAGGAAAGGGCCAGATGCAGGGCTTGCAGGGAAATACATGTTTTTATTTTCAGAGCAGCTGGGGACTTGGACCACAGCCTCAAAAACAAACAAACAAAGGATGACTTGCACATAAGTTATCGAAAGGAGTGGGTGTGTTTTGGGCACCGCTGAAGGACGAGCTGATAAACTGACTTTTCTCCTGCTTTTAAACTCTTACTCTCTGTGCCAGTGTGCCAGAGGGGTTTGACATCTGTGGTCCTGGCCTGAAACTTCTCAACAGCCCTTCATGAGATTATGGCTCTTCCAACCACGAGCCTTTGTGTAATCTGGTACTGCAAGCTCTCTGCCTGGGGCTTGTGTGAGGGCCGACTATCATTGGCTAACAACAGTAAGCTGTGAAAGTGGAAAGGCACCAGGATATCCCCATTTTCTTTTTGCACTTGGGGGACACTACTGTTGCTACTGTTCCTCTGACACTAATTAATATAAAAATTAATTATTGCATTTTTAAATCTGTTTTCATATAAACATTACTATTTTTAATAAACTTAATTTTTTGTCTACAAACAAAAATGATTTCTCAGTTTTAAGCAACATATACACCTTCTGGATTGTGAAAATGACCTGGAGAATTTTAAGGCCTCCCTCTGCCTCAGCTGTATCTTCCGAATTTTGTTTTGTTTACAGCTTGTCTGGGCAGATATTTTTGTTTGCTAGCTGGAGATTGGTTCTAGAATTGCTAGTATTAGTAATTGCATTTCCTCTACTTGCTTCTGAAAAGTCAACATTTCTGGAGAGCAATTCACACTGCCTTGCTGAGTTGTTTGCTGCAAATTATTCATAGCTCTTTGGTGGAAAAAACCCTTATTCTTACTACGTGCTTGTGGTTCTTCAGTGCCTCCAGTTTGTAGGGTGGAAGATGAGACATATATGTCCCAACTCCTACAAATCAGTGCAGTGGGGAACTCAAAATACATTTAACTTAAACAAAAAGCCTGAGCCTGAAGGCTGGCACATTTCTTTTGGCCACAAAATTGCTATACCTCTCGGTGAGCTGGTATATTGTAGTGAGGACATCTGTGGTGTTGAACCAGAGGGCTGAGTCTTGTCTTGTTTGTGGAAGGGCTATGTGTCATGGAAATGCTTAAAAGTGCAGTGCACCTAATTGAACTCTTTTGAGGGGAGTTTTGTTTTAAGTTGCATCTGACTTTTAAAAATAAATTGCATACTTTTACTTTGTGTTTTTGGCTATGAAATTTCAGTTACTGGTGTCAGAAGGGCTGCTACTATTACATTACACACAAACAGCCATTTATTCTGCAAAGTTTCAATTCTGAAGTAGCTGACTCTCTAAAGTTAGCTGTACTTATTTGTCATGAAATGTGTATGGCTGCCATTACCATCAATATTTGAACACTTCACAAACCACGGACAAACATATCTTCTTTCATTTATTCAAGGGCATAATAGTAACTATCCACACTTTACACATAAGAAAGATTAGGTTACATGTCTGAGGGCAATGAGGATGTTGGGCCAAAGCCAGGAATGCAGTCTGGTTCTTCTGGTTTCCTCTGCCTCAGAGGAAAATGGCTTGGAGTTCAGGGAAGCCTCACTAGAAACCTTGTTGTTCCTATCTTTCTCGTGGGAATAAGGCAGTGCCCTAATGCCAGGTTGCCTGACATGGTCCATTTCCCCTTCTTTGGACAGAAAGGTTAATTTTAGTGTCAGCATAGCTTTATTGTGGAGGTTCAGATCCTGTCTGATCTCTGAGCTGTGAAAAGTCACCGTGAGGCTGCTGACCCAAGAAGTTGCACAGCTGCACTGGGATTTCCAGCTGCTCTGTCCAGCTCCATGCCAGGCCTTGTCCTGACAAGCTGTGCCTTTATTTAGTCTTCATTCCCCTTTCACCACCTAGAGAAATCGAGATGCTTTTCTGAAAGCAAAAGCGTCTTGACATTGTGAGGGCCTGGAGCAAATGGCCATTAGGGATCTGTGGCAAAGCAGCTGCTTTTCCCCATGTTTCCAAGCAGCTCTGAGGAGATTAATTGGAGCACTTGCTCTTAAATTGCTGGGCTTGCTGCTGGTGGGCTTCAAGGGGCTCTGATAATAGGTGTCTGGGGCTGCAATGGTGAGCCACTCCAGCAGCAGCAGTGATACTGCCAGCGCCTGATGAAGGTTCCCCTTAGGCTAAACTCCTGTGGCCTGGAGAGGGGGACACTTAAGTGTTGGATATTGTCATCTTATAATTAAGGATCTCATAAAACTCACTGAGGTAAATGAGTCTTTCATTTGCTTCTTGGGGTCTGGGGTTTGACTTGAGGGGGAAAGCTTTCCTCTGCCATTTCCTTGCACTTGTGCTAGAATTGACATTTGGAAGAAATTCTACACCGTATTAGTATGTTTAAACACAATCTGAGAAATTAATTTATTTTGGTTTATCTGTCTTTTTTTCTTCCAGTGGGATCTTGTTTGTGATTCTGCCTGGAAAGTCCACATTGCTAAGTTCTCCCTGCTTGTAGGATTAATCTTCGGCCACTTGATAACAGGATGTATAGCCGACTGGTAAGTCAAAAATATTTTAATGCAATGTAACTACAAATAAATAACAGTATTAAGTATTAAGTTGATTGCCTTCTACTTTATATTCATTAAGAACCTTTGCGTAATGATTTTTAAGGTTCTGAAGGAACCATGCTGGACAAACAGTTTAAAAGTGTGTTAATTGCACCTCAGTAATTTATATCAAGCTAAGCATCACAAACTATTTGATATTTGGCTTACTTATTTCCCACTGACACAATTTATTGCAGCTGTAAATCTAGTATGGAACTAAGTACTTTCTAATTATACAAGTGAAGCCTTTAGTTTAGGGTTGGTTTTTGTTTTCTTAATCAAGAGAGAGCACCAAAAGAAATTGGAAGCAGCATTGATTTCACTGAATACATTACTAATGTAATGTCAACCTTGTGCTTACACAGTATCTTTTGCTGAATTGAATGCTATTTTTTGCAAACCTTTCCATTGTTCTTTTTTTTAAAGTTCTGGTTAAGCAAACGTTGTGATGTAGAGTTAAGGATTTGCTGACTTATGTGCTGCCAGTACTAGGGTATTAAACTTAAAATAGTGGATGGCAATTCCTTAAATTTAGGCAGTTAAAACATTATTGAACAACCCAGTGATGGTGACGGTTCAGCTTTTCTTTAAAAGATGATCTTGTAGTGCAGAAGAGGGAGAAAAAATTTAAAGAGATGACTCCAATGATTTCAGTGGAAACTTGATGCATCTGAAACAATAGCTCTACAATGCTGTCCCAGTCACTTCAGTGCCTTCCAGCACAGTTGCCAAAATTGATGATTTAAATGGCCCCAAGTTAACTCTTTTGCCATTCATTAAAACAGGAAAAGAAGAAGAGTTGCCTATTAGGGAAATCTTATAAAACCTCCTCAACTCACCAGTCAGCTGGGAGAGAAAAGGCTTCCTGCAGCTCTGCAGTAATTTGGATCAAGCATTCCTAGCAAAATTGCATCTTAATTCCTGAATAGCCATTGAGAATTTTTGGGCAAGAGAGGAATCATGACTTTTCAGTGAAGTAGGGAACATGCATGAAATACAGTTGAATTTGATTAAAATACCACAGAAAAACAGGGCTCTAAGAACTCATAGAAAGTATAGAGGGGAAATGAATGAGGGATCTTGCTTGGCTTTCCTAAAAAGGAATCAGTGTGGAGAAAGCAGACTTATTACCAAGTTAGGAAAGTGCTGCTATAATTGACAAATAAGCCACAAATAAGTGAACAACTTGTTGCCTAAGGCTCTGGCTTTGAGAGAGAATTGCAGTAAGCAGATTTAATAGCTCTCTGCCACCAAAAGGAGCATCCTGTGCTTCCATCCGTTTCTGTCCCCAGTGTGTACTTGGTGCTGCCACGTGAGTTTGTTGGACCCCTCTGCAAGCTGCTTAGCTGAGCTAATGTAGCATAAAATTACCCTGATTTTCGAATATCTAGAAATGTCTAGTGAATTTAGGAGAAGTGGTTTCCAGCTGTGGTACAGAGGAGAAAAAGGGTAACTTGGTGGAGGGAACAGTGATCCTTTTGTGGATGACTAGAATGAACATGATTTGCTGCCACCAAAGTTGGTCCTCATACTCCTGTTTGGTCCACATTGTCAGCTGATGCACCTGACGCAGCAGGGCTCCTATGTTCAATAGCTTTTTGTCATTTAGCAGTAGCATTTGGGGCTGGTAAAAGAAGACCTAAATGGAATTTACTTTGCTATTTAATGACAGCTTGAATTTCTGCTAAGGTGTGGGGTTCTGTAAAGAGATGGATACAAAGGGCTTGTACAGATTGCGCCTGGTAGAAAGAGAAAATAAAGTGAAAAAGGATGTCAGCCCTAAGCAAGAGCAAGGGAGATTAAACAGACTAATGTATAAAATGTGTTAGAAAATTTCAAAATCTGTTTTCATTTCACTTATATACCACTCTCCAGTTTAGATAATTAGAAGATGCTTTGGAGTTTTTGTACCATTATGGGCTTTGCTTTTCCTTTTTGAAAGAAGCTTTTAAAGCTGAATGAGGCAAAGGCATAGAGTGTATTAAGGCAATTTGCTAAGTAAACGGAGTGCTCCATGCTCCAAACACAGTAGATGTGCACACTGGGGTAGTGTAGAAAATCTATAGGAGGAAGGTCTGCAAACATGCTCAGCTGTGGGAAGACCGCCTGTGTCCAGTGCCTGAATAAGTTACTTGTTCCACAGGCAGAGAGTGCTGCTGGCAATTCTGCCTGCTCTGGACAGAGGCTGTTGAGGTTTGTGTGGAAGGCTCCGTCCTGGAACAGGTGGGCATGGTGTTCATGTAGCATCAGGACAGTAGGTCTGTACCTCTCATTGCCCTGTAGTGCCCCTCCTTTACACCTGCTCTGATGCTTTTTGGAGCCTTTGAGTGAGTTCCAGTCCCCACACCAAGAGAGAGCCTGCAAAAAGTGGCTTGGGAAGAGCAATTTGATCAGCTGCGAGAGCAAAGCTTGGTTTTCTCAGGGTGGCAAGGTACATGCGTAGGAGCATGGGAAGAGCAGGTCTTGTCCTCAGCCCATTCTCTCTCCCCCTGCGGTGCAACTCTGATGTTAGCAATATCTTTTGGATGCATTTGCTTATCGTACTGTGTGGGCTGCAGATTCTTCAAAAGCCTGGGGTTGCTTGTATCCCTGGTTATTTACCTGTGCAGGCAGCAGTTAGCATTTGATCTAGATAATGGCATGCAGTGTAGGCTGAGGCTTCTGTGATACAGTAATCCCTCTCTGGAACAGTTTGGATGGCAGCAGATAGCATCCTGGGGCTGTTTTACCAGGGAAATTGTGTATGGTTTAATTTCTCACAAGCATTTCCGTGTACTGTTAGACAGAGAATTCTGCCTGCATTTAAAAGGCCTTTTTTTAAACTCTAACACACCATCCTGTCAAAACACTGCTGGATCACCAAATATATGGCTGATAGCTGCCCTGGAGCTTTGTTTTTTGAGAAGTGTGCTGCATACCTTGGTGAAGAAGATGACTAGTTTTGTGTTTGTGAGGAAATGCGTCTTACCAGAGGGCTTATCTGGCCTCAGTTGGTTTTTACAGGCTCAGGAGGCTCTTGGATTTTCTGATTTTTTTCATTAGCAGCAACCATTCATTTGCGTAACTTGTATAATGGTAGAAGAAATTCTGTGTCCTAATGATGGATAACCTTGAGTACAGAGGGTAGGAGGAAGGAAACTGAAGTATGCTAAGCATGAGGTCTTTTTCAATCAACATCAGGGAATGGCAGGTCAGGCTTGTGATGAGAATTAAGTTCCTAATTCTGAGTGTTTGCATAATGCCTTTCATCTGAAAAACACTTCCACAAATACTAATTGGTATGAATTACAGCTTGGCATGACAAAAATGGGGCTGCAAAAGCCTGTGCAGATCCCTGATAACACAAAGTTCATAGGCCTTTTTTTTCCTGTATTCAAGGTTTTATGTGAGGTACTTCCCCTCCCTGCCCATGTGCTTTGTGTTCCATAGATACAAAATCTGAAGCACACGCAGCAGTCACTGCCCTGGTGTCCAGCATGTCCCCAGCGTGTTGTGCATCACAGAGTCGGTGATACTGTGTTCCCGCCCTCAGCTCCACTGCAGCTCATCTTCCAGTGGGCTGTGCTTGTACCCGGATGGAGAGCAGCCTGCTTTGACCTTGCTTTCTTCAGCTTGTGTGTTGGTCCTGTTTTAAAAGCTCTGAACGGCTAATGCCAACAAGTTAAATCTGTGAAGTGTCCCACAGGTGATACTGCAGCTGAAAATAATAATAAACCTGTTTACATACAAGGAGCCATGACAACACCTTCTTAGGTTTGGCTTTGAAAAACCCTGAATGATGATTGGTGCACTCTTCCGGTTCCCAAAAATGTGAAAAATTATAATGATGTCTCTTTTTCAGCCCTTCACTCCCTATTTTATTTTAAGTAATGCAAAAATTCTAATTGTGAATGCATGTACATAATGTATTTTATAACTGCTGGTGACAATCTTCTGAAACAATTGAATAGAAATGCTACAGCATGTGAAACTGGACTAAGTTATGAGACTTAAATGCTCTTTATTGTGCTGACATTCAACCTGATGGCTGGCTTGCAGCTGACAGTCTGCTTTGAATGGGTCTGTGAAAGCTGCCTACGAAAAGCAAGTTCATGTATTCTTTGTGAAAATGGCATATGGAGCTGACTAAAAGGGATCCTCAGTTCCACTGAAAAACTTGTGGGAGTTGACAAGTTGAAAAATTTTGGAAATCTCCACATAATGATCCAATTCTTGCTTAAAAATAGCCATGTGCTCTGGTGCTTCATATCATTCTCCTTGCACAAAAAGAGGGGAGAGAAAGGGGAATTATAAACACTTAACATATGAATAAGAGATGTAAAAATCTCATGTTCTCTGGACATGAAAGACCCAAACTCTGCAGGGGCTGCCCCCACATCCAGTGGCAGCATAACTCTTCCTCCTTATCAGCACTGTACCAATACAGGCAACTACAGGCTGCAGCTGCAAAGGAGGGCTGAAAGTCCTCTGCCCGTGTTGCCTGTAATGATTTTTGAAGTGATTTATTCCTCACCCTACCCTCCAGTCAGGCTGGTTTTGTGGGTCTCTCCAGCTGCTATGGGGATACAAGGTGGAGGGACTTGGAGGTCACAAGTGTGAGTGTTATTATCAGCTCTCCAAGGCTCAGTGAAGTGACATGAGCCCTGTTTTTTAGTTTGAGTCCATGTTTGTAAGGCTTCTCCTCAACAAATGAGATCAAGAAAAGTAGTTTTTTGAGCTGGCTGCTCTTGTAGATGAGACTGAAAAGCATGTGTCTATTGGGAAGAGGAGACCTCTGCAGCTAATAATATATTATGCCATACAGTATATCCTCCTGTGCTACTTCAGAAAGCTCTGAGAAGTTGATTTTCATCTCCAAGGGACTTATTTATGGCCTTATAGTAGTTCCTAGATGCTTCCTTTTTTATCTTTGTTGTTTCGAAAATGCTGGTTAAATCAAGCACTAATACAATGTGCTGTCTCTGCTTAATCCCTTCTGAAACGAACTTGTCAATGCAAAGCTGTCAGAGAAATCTGGGATTTGATAAGGAAAAAAAAGAGAATAAGGGAACATGCATTAAAAACGGGTGGTAATATTTGGAAGGGATTGCCTGACTTGTTCTCCTCTTTGCCAGTTTTAATGATCTGGCATTATGTCCATCCTGGCTTTTAACACTGTTTCTCCATACTTCCTTATTTTTAGGGTTGGTCGACGGCCTGTACTGCTCTTCTCTGTCATATTCATTTTGATATTTGGACTGACTGTGGCACTCTCAGTGAATGTGACCATGTTCAGCACACTCAGGTTTTTTGAGGGATTTTGCCTGGCTGGAATAGTCCTCTCCCTGTATGCACTGCGTGAGTATTCCTTCATTGCCCATACAATGTGTTTTTATCGAGTATATGGTTTGCTGTTCTCTGGCTTCCTGCTTTTGTTCAAACAGATCAAACCAGGATCATATTGATTGCAAAAGCTTTAGCCTGAGTTTTGGTAAGGAGGATTTTGCAGCTGTCTCTTTAAGTTGCTACAAACCAGCCTGTGAAGCTGTCTCAGAGCTCATTTTAAAAGTTGTAATGTGGTTTGGGTTTGCCTGTTGTTTTTTAAACCCAGAAGTTACCTGTGTCATAGCCATAATATGTAATGGGAGTAGACTTCACCCTGCAATATTGAGCTCAGTGGGAGACTTACCACTTTGGCTGCCTCTAGCAGTTTGTACTCTGGCACTTTCTCAGAGCTTCCTCTATTACTTGTAGAAATATCCTGTGTCCCTGTCTCAGGATTGTAAAGTTACAGCAAAAATATGTTAAAAGACCCTGGAGTCCCTTTATCAACTCTTTATTTTTTGGTTGGGTATTTTTGGTTTTTTGTTTGGGATTTTGTTGTTGTTGTTTTCGTCTGTTTCATGAGGGGGAAAAAATCCTCTGAGGGAAACTTGAGGGAAAGTTTGTAAGAAATACCTACATACTTACATGTGGGGTGACCAGTAAACTTGTAGCCAGAACACTTGAAAACCCCTCTGGAGGCCTTGCCTTTGGAGAGTACATCCACAATGCCACCAGCCTAATCTGTGTCCCTTGGATATGTTCCGGAGATCATCTTCTGCTTCCTTGGTTGTTTGTAATGAACAGGTAGCACCACATCAACCAAAGAAAACACAAAATTTCCTCCTCTTTATTATGGCTCTGGAAAAGTATTGTCTAATTATATCCTGGAAGTTGCTGCACAGATCTTCATAAAATTTTATTTACTTCCTATCGTGGATGGTATCTATCCCATCAAGATTTAGCACAGTATCCTTACTTTGTACAGAGGATTTTGTAGTATTAAGTTCCACAGTTTTTTGTTTTATTTTTGGTCTGTGCCAAGGGGGGAAGAGGCCTGAGTGCAAGAGACGAGAGTTTGTTCTGTATTGCATTTCGCTGTTATACCTGATATGGCACACAAGATACAAAATTTTTTCATTCTCTTGCCTTTGCTCATGTAATCTCTGTGAGAATTTTTCACCAAAAAATGAAACTACCACTGAAGACATTACACTTTTATTGGGAAATAATTTAACCTGTGTGGTTTCCATGGGAGGGGGCTTCAGCAATTACCAGTGTGATGTTCAGCTGGATAATAGGCTTATCAGGATTTTTCACAGCCCAGTGCAGCATGGTAGTTTTTCTTAGTTGATGGGGGATTTTTTAACTTTTAAGAGATTGCAACTGATGATTTTCATGGGGAAATGCCAACTAAGTAAAAGTTTCATTATGGACCTTTTTATGATTGGAATGAAAGAGTGTATGTGTTGCTTTAGACCAGACAATAGCTTGTCAGCCCAGGCTTTCATTCAGAAAATGGCATATTCTGGTTGCTTCATGCTCTAGTTGGTCCAGAGAAATGATTTGAGTCTGATCTTTTATCCCCACCCCCTCTAAAATTCAGGTGTTTGCTATAACCACTGTTGTCAGGATAGACAATGCCTAAACAGAGCTAGTAGGTGTTAGGAGAGATCCGTGTGAAATTAGCTGCAGGCTGAACAACAGCACG
This sequence comes from Pomatostomus ruficeps, assembly GCA_013400735.1. Taxonomy (NCBI): domain Eukaryota; kingdom Metazoa; phylum Chordata; class Aves; order Passeriformes; family Timaliidae; genus Pomatostomus; species Pomatostomus ruficeps. The sequence continues at coordinate 98,752 of VYZT01028168.1, read as the reverse complement.
CTTCTGTAGAGGTGAGAAAATGTGAAAGATGCGGCACTTGCGCCTCTGATAAATCTTCTGACCTTCTGTCTCAAGAGAGGAGAGGAGTGGGTTTTTACTCTATTAAATACTTTCATTTAAACTAAACAAAAAAAAAAAACGGTGTCACCTTGGTGTAGAGTACTCGGAGAGAAGTAATCCCTAACGTCTTAACAGAATGGGAGTAGCAGGGATTTCTGTTCAGTGGTGGTTTTGATTTTTGTCCTCATAATCTGTTAGGCTTCCTCTCAGTCTTTATTTATGATCTTTTCCGAGAGAATCAGAAAAGTGTGTGGACTATTCCTACAATTCATAGCCCTTCTTCCGTTTCCCTCGATGGCCTTGATTTCTTCTCCTGGAGGTTTGTTGCCCCTGAATTCCCAGTTGGCTGCCCTGAACAGAACAATGGAAAGTGGAAAGTTTGGCCTGTTAGTTGCAGCCATTAGCCAAAGTTTCCAAAGCTACTGTGCAGAAGAAAACTGCATAAGCTTGCATAGCCTGCAAAGTTAATTAGTCTGCCTCTGGGATCCTTTTACACCGCGTTGAGCTTGCTAGTTGTGCTTGGATTTATGGCCTGCCTGAGGGAAATGGTAAATAACAGTTCAGGATGCTTTGGGAGTGGGAAGAGCATCAAAGCGCTGTCTTTAAAACACAGAGCTGCCAAGATTGGGTTGCCTTCACCATTCAAACCACACTCTTCTTCGCAGCCTTGTGCTGTTTTCGGAGCTGTCTGCCCTAAGGTGCAGAGTGCACCCAGGATGAGCCCTGCCTTCTGTGGAGGGACAGCACGGAGCTGCCTGTGCTCCTCTGGGGGCTTTCCTCGGTACTGTGGTGAGCTCGCTTCTCCTGGCCTCCAAGTACAGCCTCGTGCCTGGAGCTGCTCAGGACTTATCTAAAGGAACCACCTTGGGATGTTGATTTGTTAAACTGAAAATTTTCCCTGTAGCTGCCATTGTTTTGTTGGTAGAGGTGTTTCAGGTGAAATTTTTAGTGAAGCTGCAGGAAGAGACAGGCTTTGTGCAGGTGATGGTGCTTGCTGTGAGGGAAGGAAGCAGAGGAGCAATGAGCCCAGGGCTTTCCTGTCCTGGCTGATGTGGGTCCTTGCATCATCTAGGAGAACGAAAGGCAGCAAATCCTGTTCCACTGAGCAAACATATGCAGCTTTAAGAGGCTTTTCTTTCAAGCTGATGTGGAGCAGGAGGAGCTTCTACTGTCTTCCAGAAGTGTTTTCCTGCCTGGAAACAGGTTTTCCTACCAATCTTCAGTGAGTTCCTGTGCTTCTGAGCACTTAGAACACATCTTGTATGGTGAGGGACCAACAAGAATCCTCAGGGAGCTCTTCCTGGGAGGGCACAGTGGCTCCCAATATGCCCCACTCAACAGTAATGTGATGCACAGAGCTGGAGCTGCCCATTGTGCGTGCTGGGTGGGTCCCCTACTATCCCTGATGAGCAGATTTCTGCAGTAATGGGCCACCCTTTGTTGAAGGCGTGTGCTGGGACCAGTGGCAAAATCTCCTGGAGAGAGAAATGGTGAAGGGATGCTAAGGAATACTCTGGCCACGGTTGTTGGAAGGGGATGTATGGCCTGCCCAGCAGCTAAATGTAGAAGACAACATTGACTGGGGGCTGGAGGAAGACAGGTTAAGAGAAGGCAGGGGAAAAGCTGGGGTTTTTTTTCCTCAGGGTGCCTTTTGTTTATTATTTGTTGCTGTGTGCACATCCAAAGAGGAAGGATGGGCATTCTGCACCTGCTAGCTCAGCACAGACGGATGCACACTGCCACAGTCTGCTGCCCAGCCGAAGGACAGGAGGTTTGAGTTGACCCATTGGGATGGAAAGCCCTAAGATGGCCCTGAGAGCGATTCTCCTTTGGACAGACTGAGGGGGAGAGGAAGAGGTCTGGGAGCCCTGAGCAGGGTCACAAGTGCCTGAGTAATGCCTCTGCAGGTGCCTGTGGATTTGCAGTGGGTGAGGTATGCCAGTCTTACTGCAGATAGCTCTGTGTGCTGGTTGCAACTCATGTGGGACCAATTACACTCAGCAAACGTGGAAGTCATGGGAGAAAGCAAATCTGATTACTTTGAGGGTGGGGAGGGTGTTACATCTGGGTCACTTTCCTCTCACTGGGTCATTGCCTTGGCCCTGACCACAGAGCAGGCTTTTCCTGGGTGCTTGTGGAGAAGGGCCGATGCTGCAGCTGACTCAGCACAGCTCCCTTCCTCAGGGCTCGCTGCCATGAGCTGACACCAGAGCTCTCATGGCTGAGGGCAGGAGTTCCCTCTTCACCCCCTCTCCTCTCACATGCTGCTTCCCAAGTCAGGCTGGTGCCAGCGTCTGCCTGAGCCCTCTGCCACGCAAGCCATCCACCCTCCCTCCAGAGATCACCAAGTGTGCCATTGTCAGTGGGATGTGCCCTCTGATCTTGTCCCGCTTCCTTTGGGAAATCTATTGGGCACAGTGTCTCTTGTGCTGTCTGATCCCAGGAAATAGAGTGGGAGTGTGGGCTCACACCGGGCAGGGCCATTCAATGAATGAAGGGAAAAAAGCCTTCCCTTCCAGCTGTTCATGTCCTATGCTGTATCTGTTTCCCTGTCAGGATACCTGCTTCTGTCACTTTTTGGAGCTGAAGCTAGGACTTTGGTATTAATTAAAATATTTAAGGGGAAGGAGAGGAAGGGAAGAGATATTTTTCTGGCAAATGCTTCTGGCAGGTTTAAAGAGCTTCCCATTAAAGTGCTGTATGCTGTCGCTAATGACTGTACCTGAGCTCAGGCAGCACAAGCCATAGTGTGGATTTGCACACAATTGCAGGCTGTTCAGCAGTTTCATGGGTGACTGAGCTACAGATTATGCTGCAAAATTAGAAAGTCTAGACTTGAATGAACTGGTAAATAAGCGCTGGAAATAGCTTTTCTGGAAAGAAGATGACATCTCAGGTTGGAGCAAGGAAGCAGGGGTGTCCCTCCAATGCATAGTAGCAGAATGAGTGGGCACGTTACTTCTCTTTCACTGTTGGGAGGAAAAAGGTAGAAATGGTGTTGAAAATCATAGGCTGTGTTTCAAAAGCCTGGAAGCTTGACAAAGGCTTTCAGACCAGTTAGGATGTCCAGCTGTGATGTATCTTTCTCATTGATAGCTAGGTCAGTCTAACCTGTTACTCCTGTAAATTACACAGGCAGTGATCTGAGAGGCTAAATGTGACTTCTTAAGATTTTATTTTTTTTAACATGTATCCTGGAAAGCTAGAGCAGCATGCTAGAAAGTTTGCTGCTGGCTGAAAAATGAGCAAGAGCCAAAATGGAGCACCTCTGAGTGTTGGGCTGTAGTGATGTCAGATTTGTAAAATAAGTTTGCTTCCAGTCAGGTGTTAATAGAAAGGGTGAGATTTATCTTTTTTTCTTTTTTTCCTCCTTTATTTTCCAAAAGTGTAGAGGCTCTGAAATCCTGAAGCATTCCAAGTTTATAATTGATTTCATTTTTAGTATTCCTCTCCTGACTCTTCAATAGCAAGCATGGCCTTGGCAGGGCAGGTGAAGCACTGGAAACCACAGGCTCTGAAACTATTCTGTGTAATCTGAACTGGCTCAATAAATAACCCTGCAAAGCATTCCCAAAATCGGAGGATGTGGAAAATATCTGATTCCTTTCCAGTGCATTGACATGTGAGTTAGCTCTGCAGTAACGTGCAGTTCTCTCCACTGACAGGTCTGTGATAAGATCAAGGTTGTTAAGCCACCTACCTTCTGTTTATGTAACCAGCCTTCCTTTGTCTGAGTCACAGATCCGGTAGGAGTGATCAGAGAGGGATCCACTGAACGAAAAATCTTAACTGGCTCACCTTAAAGTGGCCATTAATTGTTAAATGATACAGAACCACTGTGTTTATAGAGCAGCCACAGGCTGTTCTAACATCGAGCTGGGATGTGATTTTCTGGAAACAGCACTGCTACAATTTTGGATAGCTTTGTGGGAGAACTGTTTAAAAAAATAGTATGCAGTAGGAGCACTCCAGCTGCTCAAAAAAAGTGCTGTGCCTGCTTTTTATCAAGTGCCTGGGGGCTCAATTTATGCAAGAGTGGAAAAGGTTATTGGAATTACAGTACTCCCCTTAAAATGTATAAATCTTCCTTATTCTTCGTTGCTTCCCTCACTACAGTCAAGTCACAACTCATAGAATCTATTTGCCTCTCTTTCCTCAGTACTTCGACTGAATTTCTTTCCCTTTTCTGATGGTCAGAGTGGGTATAGACCCTTCAAGGGAGGCAGTGTCTGCCTTTAGGGCATGGACTCTCATCCTTATTTTAACCCCTGCAAACCATCTTCTGGAGCAGAGGTGCCCTTGAAGCATTGCTAACATATTGTCCTGAATCCTGCGGAAACTGTACCATTGAAGGCTGACCATTTGAAATTAATTTATACCAAGTCTTCAAGTATGCCAAAGGAGAATAAAAGTAGACTCTTTCTAAAGCTTCTTGAAAGGTTAAAAGATGTTTGTTCGATGCAGATATTGCAGTAGAATATAATTTTAATCAATTTTTCCATTTCAGTCGCTGAAAATTTTGTGTGTTGTCAATGTGACAAAAAGCCTAAGGAATTAATTTTATTTGAGATACTTTTTGTATGACTGGTCAATTGTGAATGCGATTAAGATGGAACACTGCAGTCGTTACACTTGTGATGATGACAATCAGATGAAATTAGAGTACACTTGCAATTTCCCCAGCTCAGAACACAGCTTGCATTTTTACCATTTAAAGTGTTTGTCTTATAATTGTTCCAGACCCACTCCAACAGTCTGGGTATGCTCAATCTGCAAAATCTTACTTTCTGTTGTGCAAATACTTGTAACTGTTCAGAAGTGTAATTACACTTTCAGGGATTTTTTTCTAATTTGTATTTTTTTAATCTGAGGAATGTCAAATAGATTCATAAGTCTGTTGCACAGCTAAAAGCTTGCTGCCACCGAAAGGAAATGAGAGGGACTTTTCCTCTTCCAAATTCCTTTGCATTGTCTCAGCTGCTTGTACGACCAATGCCTTTAGACTGTAAGGGAGTGTTTAAAATGGATAGTTAAATCCAAAAGGTTGTCTTTCGCTTGCAACTCTTTGACTCAGCTGAAGTGGTATTATAGCCTTACTGTAAGAATAAATTGTAAAGTGTCTGTTTCCTCTGCTGGTTTGTTGGGGTTTTTTTTCCCTCTTGTTGTAAGACAGCTGATAAATGGCTTTTTCTTGCTGCATAGATCCAAGCTAGTGTTCTGTGTTGCATAGGGTGGCTGATAGTAAAAGCTTCCTGTAACACATGTGCATGCATCTGTGCAGGCCGTGTCCAAGTGACTTTGATTTTTTACATCTTTCTAATTTCTCCTAGTAGAAAGCTGAATTTTTTACAAAAAGTATCAGAGATAAGCTGTATACATAAAGCCTTTTGTGCTGAGACTGTTGGCTTACTGAGTTTTAGCTGCTCTGTTCCTCATCTGTGTCCCTGCACTTGGCAGCACTTGAAAACAGGATGGGCTAGTGTTGGAAATGAGACGAGCAGACATATAGCTCATATATCCAAAACTAGAGTAGTGCTTGCAAAGCAAGCACATCATTTATTAGACTTAAATAAACTGATTTCTCAGGAGCTGCACTTAAGACAGACAACTCTCAGGGTTGGATTTGTTTTTCCCCCAGATTCTTCTTCCAATGAAGGCACAGACATACACATATTTTTTGTGTGTGTGCATGTGCCAGCTTTCTGCTGCAGAAGGAAGGATGCACAGGTTCATAAATCACCTGGAATGAATAGTGCTTTACTTCCCTTTCCTGCCTATCCCTACAGGTTAGCTTGTCAGGAAAACAAGCCAAGTTATAGAAACAGGATGTGCATAGAGGAAAAGCCATGTGTATGTAGAAGGTACATTTAGAAGTTATCTGTAGTGACTTTGAATGTTCAAGTCCAGCAACAAATGTCAGTGCACAAATTCACATAAATATTTATGTGCCTTTCAAGAGGAACCATAATTAAACAAGGCTAGCCAAATTCCCATCCCCAGTCACGCAGACATGACTCCTATTTTCTCACTTACAAATAATATAACCCTGTGGGATTTTTACTAGTTCAAGTTAATTAAATTTCACTCAAAGCATGAAATTTGCAGGCAATGCTCATTGCAGTAATTCTGCAAGTGATTATTATTTAGTCAGATACAATAAAAAGTTCACTTTTGTTTTAATTCTTCATTTTATTTGTTGACAGTGTACAAAATTTAGTCATACATGCTATACCAGTGCTCATATCACTCATTTTTCTTTTTTTTTTTTAAGAAAACTCCTTGATGTTTCATTGTGAATGAATTTGTTCGTAAGTTATATGGTGCAATAACTGATGGACCTAAAAGCATGAGCTCTGTTTTTGTCTTTTGAGAACATCTGGTCCCTTCTTAAATGACTTGTGCAGACACTTACGTAGTTTTTAGAGATAAGTTGAGACCTAAGTGCTTGCTATTATCTGGGAAACTATGGCACTCCCCAGGCAGGCCTGCCAGGCCGAGGGCCCGAAGGAGAGCCACACAAGAACACACACAGACGCAGCAGGAGAGAGAGCAGGAAGAGAGAGGGCAGAGCCCTCCGACTTTATTTATATGTTTTCACACATCACCGTGGATTGGAGGTAGAAATCACCACCTCCTATAATCCACTTGGTCAAAGTATTTGTCAATCATATTTCTCCATCCGGTATACCGGAATTCGTAAACACAGATACAATTTAGGAAAACATAGATAATAGAGAGAAAACAAGTCATGGCCATGAGAGAAAGTCTAACAAGAAAACACTGAACACTGCAAAGTCAGGGCAACAGGAAACTTGTTTGTTCACATTCTTTGAATTCTGGTTATAGTATGAATTGTGAGAGAAGAAATCAGTTTATTGAAGTCTAATAAATGATGTGCTTGCTTTGCAAGCACTACTCCAGTTTTGGATATATAAGCTATATGTCTGCCTTAGTCACCTATACATCCACTAAGGAACCTTTCAACTGTTCTTTCAACAGTTCTTGAATTTAGGCCTGGTAAAAAAGCCCTGATAGTATCCTAGAGAAAAAGGGTGTTTGAAGAAGGTTCAGTGGCTTGGAAATACAGCTGTCTCTTGGTGAACTGTCTGTGCTGAACTGTGGAAGAAAGCACGGTCCAGTACTTGCATCAGAAATTCTGGATCCATGTTCTTGCACCTCTCTGGGTGATGTCCCCAGCTCCTGGTTGTTCCAGCATTTCTCTCTAACTGGCTTATGCTTGGAGGAATTCTTGGCAGGCTAACAATTCTTGTGGCTCCTATTTCCACCTTTCTGCCCTATTCCCATGGCAGAGACCCCCCTCTTGTACAGCAATGCCTCAGCCCTCTCTCTTGCAGTCAGGCATTAGAGTGAAAATACATCTCCACCAGTGGCTTAGCTCACATAATCAGTGTACTAGGTTAAGGACATGCATTTCATTCTGCTGTTGTTTATTCTCTGAGGAGAATAATCTCTGGCAGAAGCAGCAGGGGAGCCCGGGGTTTGCGCATGCCTCGGCTGGACGAGGACCTGAGAAGTGCCGTGGAGGAGGGCAAGTTCTACTGGAGCACTGTAATTGTGATTTTGTTAAAAAAGCAGCCTGGAGAACCTGTGTGCCCTGGTACTAAGACAGAGGTAGGTTACTTTATGTACTGTCTGTTTTCCAGACACTTGAGATTAATTCCCTTGAGAAATGAGGGGAGGGCATTTTCTCTATGAAGCGCTGAGTTCAATGGATATTTAAGCACCAGGGTTGTCGTCCAAAATAAATAAATAAAAGGATCCCTGGAGTTTTCTGCTTCATGTGAAACTGCTGTCCAGAAGGAACAAAGTGTCAGCCTGTTAGCTCTTCAGGGACTTTTTCCAGCTCTACTGCTGCTTCCACTCAGATTTCAGTCCCGTACTTATAGGCCCTGTAGCTGTCTCCTGGATATGGAGCACTCAATTAACAGAGTCAGAAGAAAAAAAAGTAAAAAAAAGCACTGGAAGCAGAATCAATAATGTGGTGAGGCAAAAAGCAATATAAGGGAAGATTTTTTGGTAGGGCTTTTATTATTATTATTATAGCAAACAAAAATGGATTGAAGGCAGGAAGGAAAAATAAGAGCAACTTAAAGATTGTATAATGTTGGAAGTAGCTTATGTGGTCAAATTGCAACCAGTGTTCCTGATAACATCCCATTTTTGTTTCATTTATAGCTTTGACTTTGGAATGTTTGGTTAGGATTTTTTGCCTAGAACTTGACTGACTTGTTTTCAATGCAGAAAGCCAAATCTGTCTTTCTAGGAAGCTTGAGGAAAATTAATGAAAGAGCTTTTGAATTATAGATCCATTAAAAATGACTCTGCTTTGAAAGTTAAATAAATAAATAAAACTGCCAGTGTTTGTCATCTGTTAAAAAAAATTGTTTCTCTTGTATCTGTACAACAGAGAAACCCAATTAGTGCACTCCAATGCTTTGGAATTTGGGCAGGAGAAGCTTTGATTATATCAACCTTGACTGCACCCATCTGAGTCTTTTCAGATGTCATGTGTGAGTTTAGAATTGTGAATCAGCCTAAAGTGTTATCCCATTCTCCTTATTTTTTTATTTCATGTGTGTGCTAAGTCTGGAAGAAAAAATGCAAAATCCAGTCTACATCTTGCAAACCTTTAACCTGATGGATTTGACTTTTTCAGGAGACAGACTTCGTCCTTTTTGACTGAGAGTTGTATTTCAATAAAAAAGCATTCATGCAGGTGCCTTTTCTCCCTTCCTGACCTTTTCTTTAATGGTGGTCTTTCCCTGGGGATAGGTGTTTCATGTGGGTCTAGGGTTAGTAACCTGTGCCAAAGCAGAGAAAAATAGCCAATGGATGACCCAAAGAGGGAAAATTAAAAAACCACAATATACAGTATGTACCACAGCTGCCTCTTCTCTCATGCTGTGATAAAAGACAATGTGACAGTTATTTTTCTAAAATAAGAAATCTGCTCCTATCCAATGAAGAATAATAGCAGCAATTAAAGATTTTTTTGTCCTAGCTGTTTTGGAAACAGAAAGATGGCCAGACAGAGCTGGCAGCATGTCGTGTTAGCATGTGTGAATGTGAGTAGCACTGCTGCCTCAGTACTGTCCTTTGCTGGCATCCTGGCTGGGAGGTTTTTAGTACCCAATGGGACTTGCACTGGGCATATCAGTGCTTTTTCTTGCCAGGGCAGCTTTGGGTTTGATTCTGACTAGCATACATTTATTTATCCATAATCTCTGTCCCTCCCCTGGGCTATGGAAGCATGTCCTGCTTTCCCAGTGCTGCTCAGCTGCCAGCCAATGCTGCAGTGTGGCTCTGCCCATGGCAGTGTTGTGCAGGTGGAATATCTCACAGGAGTGGGCTTCTGGGAGAAATAACCCACCCGCCTGTCGAAGCAGGACAAGGCCTTTTATTTATGTGTCTGATCCTTTCTGCCCTGATTCTGGGAGTAGTTAAAATCTCAAAATGACAGTGCAGGAGGAACTGGTTGGAGCTTTTGCTCTGCAGTGGAATCTGACAGCAGCTCAGGGACAGCCTAAGCTGACCTGGCTCTCTGTGTTCTGAGTTTGCCCATCCTGCCCTGGCTGGTGCTCCCACCTACTGCTGGCCCTACAGTGAACTGATTCAGCAGTGTAAACAAGCAGAAAACTGATGATCTTGTTGTTTTGTTTGGGTTTAAATCAGTTTTCCCCTGGTCTTTCCCCTCACAAAAGCTCATTGCAGGGTTGAATAAGCATGGGCAGACAAAGGTGGAGAGAAGGAGCAGGAGCCTGGGAAGTCAAGGAGAGAGGAGGGACTGCAAGGGCCATGATATAAATTTGCCTTGCCATAATGCCCTGCTGTAGAAGCAGTTTAAGACCCCTTGTGGCTTGCTTGTAGTGCAAAGGAATCAATTCTTGCAAGCTTACTGCAGCAACCTCGGGTCGGAAAATTCCCTTTGTGTAAACAGATTAGGCTGTTGCAAGTCATGGTGAAGCTTGACTTTATTCTGTGTGGGTCATTCTTGAACGTGGGATTTAAAACTTCTTGCAGGCTTTTAAAAGATCAGACTGTTTAATTGAATCTTGGCAGAGACAGCAGGTCTAATACATTGAGAAACATATGTCTTAGACAGGTTGATGCTTCCTTTCTGGATAGCTGTCTTTGAAGTAGTAGCAGATGGAAGTATTTCCACCTTTTCTAGGCACTAACTTGACTTTGAGAAGAGCAGCTAAACAGGCAGCAGAGAGAAGAAATTCTTAAAAATAATTTACAGAGATCTGTATGGCTTTAACTTTATTTATTTAAGCTTTCAGAGTGAGAACCCTGGCTTTGGATTTATTGAAAACTTCTGAAGCTCAGTTGGAGAACCCAATATGATCAGGTCCTTGCTACGAGATTTCCACTTTTCTGTCTGGCTTCTCTTAGCAACCTCCAAGTTAGTGAATAAATAAAACCCTTCAGTCTGCCGATGACAACAAAAAATCTGTGATTCAGACCAAAACATCTTGATCATGAACTTGGCAGTGCTAACCTTGAAGAGCAGAAATGCAGACCATCAATCTGATATTTCAGTAGTGGAAAGAGTTGCTTTGAAAAGGTCACTTTGTTGCTGTCCCATCAGTTTTACTCAGTAAATTTTACCCTTCAATGAGACTAAACTTCATTTTTTTGGCTTTGGGATAAGAAAAGGTTAGGTCTTGAACTGAGGGGAAGAGATGATGTTGTTTGTGTCTAAGATAAAGATGCTGAAAGATGTTCTCTGTGCATCTCTGAATTGTCTGATGAGCTCCTATAACCTTGGTCTTTTAATCAGAACATTTTCAAAGTCTTTGGGATTGTCACAGGGCATGGTTTGTTTTTTTTTTGTTTTGGTTGGTTGGTTTGGTTTTGGTTTTTGTGGTTTGGTGTTTTTGTTGGTTTCTTTTGTTTGTTTTTTAATTTATTATTTCTTCTTTCTGAATTAATTTTTGATTGCTAATTAGGTGGCTGCCTGAGAATGTCTGACTTCAGCATGTTGATTTTTATTTTAAAATGTACTGTGTAAAATAGGAAATACAAAAGGAAGTTTCTGCATTTATGTGTTTAGGCTTCAGCTGTGTCTCCTGTTTGTCTTGTTATAAATGGCAGTACTGAAAAGAGTGAGTTTTGCTTTCTCAATACTGGAGTGAAATAGTGCTTATTCTTTAGAGAAGACATCTATGAGAAAGGTACACTACAACACTTGTTATAATATATTAGGAGTGTTCACTAAGATTTATGTGAAAACAAGTTTTTCCCAATGATTCTGAATTGGAATACTGGTCTGCAAAAAGTTACGAACAATTCTAATTTCAAATAGGCTTTTAGTGACTTAAAGCTACTACTGCAAGAAGGCTAAATGCCAAAGCAAACAATCCTTAAGTTGATTTTTTTATACACTGCATGGCAGTTACACATGTACATTCCTGTAGCTGCTCCTTAACTCCCAATGTGAACTCTGGGGGAATCCCAGAAGCTTCTGATGCAGGGAGGACCAGCCCTGTTCACCTGCATCCTTCCCTACATCCGCTTCCTCTTTGCTGGCTTTGCCATGTTCAGCCACATAATCCAGCCAACAAATTAACAAAAACTCACTTTGCTGAGCTGATTCTCTGCTCTTTTGTTGAAGTATCCGTTTAGGGAGAAAACAGATGCAGATGTTGGACGTAAATGTCAGGGTAGGTGAGAACGCAGGAGGTGGACTTTTGTGGTGGGGTGACAAACTACATTCTGACCAGTGCTGTCCCCTGAAGCTAAATCTGAAAACCAAGCAAAAGTGTGGTGATACATTACAGCTCTCAAAAAACACTGCCAGTGTCAGAATTTTCTGCCACATGTTGTCAGCTCCTGAATTTTTCCAGTTTGGCTGGTTTTGTAACAGCACTCAAAATCAACCGTGCGAGGTGATGTGGCTTAAACAAAATAAATCAAAAGTACTTTGTGAAATATAACTCCCACCACTGTCAGTTCCTCTGCTCTGTTTTTTGACAGATCCACCCTAGGATTATTGTGTGTTTGCAAGAGCAGTGGAATTGGTGCAGATGAGGGAACCATAACCAGTAATGTGTTCTTTCCTTCTCATACCACAATGTCTCTGTGCATTCAGGATGAATTCTACTTAGATGAGTTTCTTGTGTACTGCAGGGTACACTTCAGGTGGACAAGATCAAAAGGGAAAAAATCAGGGCATCATTCTGTGAGGAAAATTGAATTCTTGAAGTGTAAAATTTTCTAGTGGCATCACACAACCTTGTTTGACATGGCTACTGTCTTTGGACCCCACTAAAGGAAGTTAAAGAAATGGTGGGTGAGGAATGGTGCATGTATGGGTTCCAGCTGAGCTGGCCACTCTCCCATGGAAAGGTCAGGGAAAGGATGAGACTCTCACTCAAATGTTTTTAGTGGCAAGTTGTGGTCTTTTTCCATTTGGAGTTCTGGAATACTAGCAGCAGACCTAGCAAGGATAGATGAGTGAGTGAATGGCAGCACATGAAGAAGCACTAAAATAAAAGTGTGGTATAGGGGGCATGTGCATTAGAGGAGGGGAAGATTGCCTAAAAGTAAATACATGTAAATAAAAATAAATATATATGCATGCTGTGTGTGTATATATATACATACACACACATTTCTTCTTTGAAAACTATATTGTGATAGAAACTTTCTAAAGAAAATACTTGGCTTCTCTGGCACCTCCTTGTGCTGAAGAAACTGTGGATGTTTTGTTCTGGGTCACATTTAATACCTGTAGCTTCTGGAGATAATGTGTTACTTTCAAATGTTGTAAGTGTTTTATTCCTCATATCTGGATTCCCGGATCACATTTTCATTGCAGATTCTTTCCTTGCTAAACTAGTCTGTTGTATCATGGGAATCCTTAAGCAACAAGGACAGATTAGGTGAAAGCAGGTGTCAAAATATTAAAATTTCTCATGAGATAGAAACTCCCCATCCCACGCAGACAGCATGTATAATCCATTGTTGGTATAGTACCCCATGCAACTCCTTTGTATCTCTTCCTCTTGATCAAGTTTTCAGTGACCAGAGACTGGTTTGCATAAAACACTGCAAACCATAATGGCCTGAAACAGGCACAGGGTGTGACTCTGAGGGATGTCCTGTACAGGGCTGAGTTGGGCTCGACCCTTGTGGGTCCCTTCCCACTCACCATACTGTGGGATTTGATGATACTTGTGTGCAGTGTGCATGTTTGTTGGGAGAGACAGTTGCTTCCCAAATCTGCAGACATTACCCCGGTGTGCTGCACACTGCTGGAATTTACTGAAACAAATTCCCAAGTGCTGGCTGTGTGCGTTTTCTCCATATCTATTGTATCCTTTTTGCGGGAGTTGGAAGCATTTAATCTTTTTATGTACATTATCCCCTGAAGATAGTGTGGTGAAAAAGCACGGTGCAAACTTAGTTATTCACGGGATGATAAAATTGATGTGAGATCAGGTGGTCAATTGAAAAGCAGATAACACAGGCTTTTTAATTCTGGAATGCTTGAGTGCTTGGTTCTTTTAGTAATGTTAATGTGTTGCAAGTGACATAAGAGGAGAGGTTTGTGTATGCGCATGGTCTCTTAGTCTTGTCTCCAGTGATGGAAATTGCTTACAGTGGCACCCAGCAGCTTGGCTGTGAACCTGGAGCCTTTGACATCAAGGCCGTGGCAAACTGTCCACTGTCACTTGCATTGCCTCAAGCACCCTGACACTGCTCCTGGAGCTGTGGTGAGGGACACAGAGGGCCATGCTTTTGGGGATGTCTGCTTTCCAGATAACTGCAAGAAATGGGCTGGCACCCCGAAATTGTGTGCAAAGACTTGTGCTGTGCAGTGCCTGGCTAGCGGATACACAGACCTGTGTGACACAGGAATGTTTCCCTGTATGATAGCCACAGACTAACAGAATGTGGCTGGAAAGCACAGGGAGCATGTGGGCGGGTTGTGGAGGTAGTGTTTTGACCACTGGTCCAGACTGTGGTCTATCTTATGCTTTCCTAAAGTAGCATATATGTTTGTTTTCTGGTTTATTATCTTAGCAAAGGATCACATAAATTGTGCATGTGTGGATGTTGTGTCATAAAATCATAATAAAAAAACACAACAGCAAAATCAAGTCCTGGATTCTCTGTTAATGCAGTTTTCAAACTCCCAAACTGTAAAATTGAATTATTTCTTAGTTTAGGAAACTTTTCTTGTTTAAAAAAGAAGAGGAAAAGAGCGTGAAGTCCCAAATGGCGCTATCGCCTTTAAATGTTGGTATGGAAAAAGATTATGGGATGCACTGCAGTCAGCAAATCCCTTTTGATCTGGTTTGAATGTTCCTTACCTGACCAAAAGCACATAATGTGTGTGTGTGTGTGTATCTGCATTACTATTGATCCTAATTTCCGGCCAGTGCCGCTTAATGGCTTTTGCTTGCCTGGAGACAGGCCTGGGCTGCCTTTCCCAGCCGTGCCAGTGTGATCTGTCCCTGAAACGTCCTCCACCCCAGCAGTCACCGCTTCTCCCCAGAGCACCGCGCGCCGCTGGCATTTAGCGTTGCTCGCCGCCCTTGGTTTCTTCCTTGACACAGGTCCTTAATGAAACACCTGATGAGTCAGTGTTAACTAATCTCACTTGGGTGCTGGGCTGTCGCCTCCCTGGAGAAGTTCCGTCTGTGTCTTGAGAATGCCATGAACCAAAGAGAGATGGTTTGCATTCAGCTGCAGCTTCTTTCTCCACATAATTTTGGAATTCGGTACCTGTAGGGATAGCAAATTGGAAGCGAAACTGGCACAACCAGAAGGAAATGTACGTGTCTCTTGTTCCCTCAGGCAGCAATTTACATAAGAGGGACACTTTAGAGATGCATATTGAAATTGATTTCATCTTTCTGCCCCATTAAACAAGCAATTGGTTTTCAACAGCAGCTCGAAGATGAATCTGAGTGAAAGCAGGATGATCAACTGGAGGACAGCCAGCTTGGCCATTGTTTGTCCTCTCCTGTTTAATACTCAGTGTATCGTGATGCACACACCAGAGACTTCAAACTCCTCCCTTCAAGAGACAATATAGTAAATTAATCTGCTGAAAAATTGCTGAGATTTCAGCTTCCCTACCAACTTTTTAATTTAACCATGTTAAATACTGCTCGCTGAAGTTGCTCAGCTCAATGACTCACAGTCTAACACTGTAACATTATTTTTGCTTTTTTGCATTTCCTACCTATAAATGAGTGGTTTGGAGTTCAATTGGGTTGAATACACTGAGGTGAAACTTAATTCCTGACAGTTAATAACAACAATTCTTCATTCAAACAAAGAATACATTCTGCTTTGACTCACAAAACTGGTGACCTTTGCGTGTACATACCAGCAACCCCAAAACTACAATGTCCTGAGGGCACATGTGCCCATCCCTATTCTGAATATCTGCGTTTCAGGTATTCTAGTGACTAACCTGACTTTAGAAAGGCAAGGATGTTAAGGAGTGTCTCTTCAAACACTAGTAAGTCGAATCTCTTACGTATTTGTCATCCCAATTATTTTAAAAGAAAAATAGATGTACTTAAAAGCCCTTAATCGTTGCCATGATCCTTCTTTTGATTTGTTGATCAGGGAAGCAAACATTCCCTAATCTTATGGGGGCTGAGAAGAGAGAAGGTAGAAATATGGAGGAAAATGCTAGTACTGTGTGCACTGTGTCTCTTAGCCAATTTAAACCACCATTTTCATCAATTTCCCTTTGTAAGAATGAATTAGAAAATATAACTGTTGCTATCTACAGGGAAGGAAGGGGGAGTGAATCTATAAATTGAAGTTTAAGGTTATTGGAGCTCTTATCTGTCTATAATATAGGTATATGTCTCTGAGCTGCTGAATATTTTTATTGCTGCTGGTTTAATAATTAATCTACCCTTTGGAAGCTGCAGGCTTTTTGCCTTGGATTAATGCACTCTTAACATTCCCACGTCTACCACCTTGTCCTGAAAGCTAAGTGGTACCACAAGAATCTGCTGCAGGGGGCTTGTTCCATCTTTGATCGTGTGTTCATGTCTTCATAGAAAGCATGTTTAATCCCTCTCTGCTGCCAGGTTCAGACATAAAATCTCCAGTGCTGTTCTGCAAATCTCTTCTACATTAGCTTGGGAGGCTGGTCCAATGGCAGGTTTCTCTGAACTAGGCTATGAAAGAAGGCATGTGTGTGACTGAAGGGCTGTCCAGCTGGGAGTAGGGAAACACAGGCCTTCAAAACACAAATCTTGCTGCCTATAGGAGAAACTCCTCCTCCCAGGTCGATGAGTCTGTTCAGGGCCTTTCCATGCTTTCATGGGCAAGACCTCACTCAGTGAGATGTCACTCAGATCTGTCAGCAGGCACTGCAGTTTGTTGGTGCCTGTGTGCTTTGTGTTTTTCCTGTCCCGTCTTTTTGGTGTAGAAAGGTGCTGAATTAGTACATAAGATCCCATTAGGATTCCTGATGGTGTTCTCTGAAATGAGGAGCTCTTGGTTTTGTCAGGCGGGAGAATCAATACTGTGTGCCATGCTCTGCCCCTGTTCACCCTTTCTGATTTCCATTAAATGTAAGTGATGCCTGCCATGAATTCAACATTGTGCATGCTCTAATGTGTAATCCTGGAGGAAGAATCTCCATCTGTATGTTGAGCATCACGCTAGGCAAGATGGGATGAAGGAAAATGTCTTTTATCCTTTAAGGTATGTTTTTGTATTTCTGATCCCTGTGATAAGGGGGAGGAGGGAAATGAGGCTGGAACGTGGGATAACAGAAGTGTGAAGAGTGGCAAAGGTGACACATTCTTCTCAAGGTAGCTTTTGGTGCTTCTAAGAAGGAAGTGTTCTGCTGAAGGCAATTACTTTGGGGCAGCCAGTTATGCAAGCCCCCATAACTTTGAATGGAGGGATATATCTGTGGGAGAGTGGATGAAGCAGAAGGAATGAAAATAGGAGCTGCTGAAGCTGCATCTGTGCACCGGGGAGAGAGAAGGACAAGGACATTTAGGGTAAAAACAAGTATTAACAGGATTCTGACTCAATCATGTATTTCTGAAACACAGGGACTGGAAAGAGAGATGAAAAGGTGGAGTCCTGATTTCTAACAAGATTTGTTTACAGATAGTACATGGAGTGACTTAGTGGCCAGTATAAGCCTTCTGAATCAATCCCTTCCCTGTTGTGTTTGCACTTGATTTTTTCATATATGCAGAGCTTGAATTCTGAAGGTCCCTTCAGCACCTCCAGTTGCATCTGAACAGTCTTCCTTGGTGGGTGGTGTTTTTTTCCTATTTGTAGCAGCAGCCCATGCAGTTAAGAACATGTGATGTTTACCGCCATGGCTGAAGCCGTGTTTTTAACCCAGGCTTCCAGAGGCAAAAAGTTATGTTTTCTGCTTCACTGAACTGTTTTTAATTCAGTTAGGGCACTTCAGTCTCCAAACGACATCGTACAGGTTGTCTAGAAGTAACAGGACAGCATGGTTGTACTGCCAGCCTCGCTGGTGGGCGATTCTTCAGTGAAACCAGGCCTGTGCCGCTCTGTTCCCTGTGGTCCTGTTGTAACCGCACACACAATGAGCACTGGCTACAATTGATGGCTGGGAGAAACACTGTTTTTCAATCTGGAGTGCTTCTTTCCTCATTTTTGTCAGTCTGCAGCAGAATATCCACTACTAATGCAAGGGTGCCCCATCAGAACAAAGTCATTGCCTTTCCCATGGCAATCCTAGAAATACAATGTTCTTCACTTTATTTTAACTGTGGTTGAACACACAAATTTCTAGGTTTGCAATATTATACAATTTCGCTTGGGCAGTTGCTGTAGCAGTGACACTTTAAGTCATTGCAAATACTGCTTTTTTTGTTGCAAAGCCATATGGATTTTACATTATAAACAGTGATTACTAATTTTATTCTCTGAAATTTAGCTTTCTGTAAGGGAGAGTTGTATAAAATCAGACCAAAGTCATAACAGCTCACAGTTTAGTTGTGTTGGTGATGTGAAAAACTGAGTTGATTAGCACAGGCTCAAGTACTCTTCCTTCCAGGAGCTGAAGAGGATGACTTGGTGCTGGGATTAGACACAGCTTCTCTTAGGGAGCCAGTTCTGTGTACGTCATCCACGGATTCACAAGAGGTTTGTTTTGGGACAACACACTATTTTTTTTTCTGTTACCCTTGTTGTAACCCATCTCCATTGTAGGGGTAATAAGGTGTCCCCTCTTGCTTCCCTTCACATTAGAGACTTTATCCATTCTCCCTGTCTACTCCACATGCACCACACAACTTAGTATTGTCTGTAATTACTATTTGAGCTGTTCTCAGCTTATAGCTATTTATTTGTCTTGGAAACTGGCCAGTGTTTTCCATGGGATTATTTCTCTTTGTTACAGTTGTTATAGTCATGATGGTTTAGGCAAAGCAATGCAAGGGTTGGTTTTGGGGCCACCAAAGGCTAATTCAAGCCTCAAAAACCTTGATTTACAGCCCAGAAGTGCACACTGCCCCATCCATGGGAGACAGTAAGTGCTATCTCTTGCTTATATGCAACTAATGTTTCGTTTTTCTTGAAAACATGAGGGTTTTACTTGCAGAGATCAATGCTGTTTTGTGATTAGAAAGAGTGCTGCAGGAAATGATCATATGAATTTTTGATTAACTGACAGCAGGACAGAGTAAAGCAAGTTTTTGCCTGGTGAAAGGGCAAAGCTAGTATAGAAGGATTACCTTCAGTGGTCTGGAAATGCCTAATTTATGGACATGGGACGACATTTTGTCTCTAAGAGTGTGGGCAGATCTATTTAAGCAGTTCTCCCTGGACAATGTTTGTTTCTCAGTTCACTGCAGTGGCTGTTTCGATCAGGTTTCTCACTTGTGTTGAAACTGTCCTAGAGTGCCATGAGTGCAGGTGTCAAACTTTGTCCCTAGGCAATGGTTTTGTTTATTTGAAGCCAAAGGAGTCCAAGAAGCCAAGTTAACTTAGTACAGGTTTCACCCATGAGGTTTCTGCTGCTTTTTTGTTGCTTTTTTTTTTTCCCATAGCAAAAACTGGTGAAGTATAGAAAGAAGTCTCCGTGACCTCGTAATTGAATAAAGGAGACTGCTAATTATGTCTGGGAGGATTGTTAGATTGTCATCAATATTTCTCATCGCATTTAAGCCCACAGACTTTCTTTTTTAAGAAGAGAAGAATTCAGGGTGGATGTCACTGCAGTCTCTAGACTTTACTCCTTGCTTTCTTTTTTTGTGTGTTTGTGCGCGGATTTATTTGGGAAGGTTAATTGCTGGGTGAAACTATCTGCCTTGACAATCAGTGGTTCTGGGCAAACAAAGGGTTATAATTTTATTATCCCACAAATGAGACTTGAAAGGTTTGCCTTCTCTTTGCTTCCCTTGCCCTCTGGACAGAAGCAGGAAGAGATGCTGCCCTTTGGGTAGTGCCTGCTTGTTCCCTGCCCCCGGAGGAGTGGGAGGTCTTGTAGGAGGAGCGCCACAGAGCCGGTGAGACCAGAGATACCTTCCTTGCTCTGTTACAGCTTTTTATCAATCCTGTTTAGAAATGCAGAGAGGGGAGGAAATTGCTGTGCTTTGTGGGTATTTCACTCAAACCAGGCTGGGGGGAGGAGGAGGAGGTGGAGGCAGCTCGATCCAGATTGCCTGTTGTTCCCCCTCATCTGGCTGCGTTCCTCTGCTTTCCTACCCCCTCATGCCTCTCCCTAACTTCCTGGCAGTCATATTCCATGGCATGCTCTTTTCACCCCATTTCAGGCCATGCAGTAGTAGCACAAGAGAGCCTTTGTTTAGCTGGAGTGCTGTATCTGAATGCTATGGAAAGCATTATGGCAGCTGCCTATGTTTGAGGCTGTGCTTGAGGACGTCTCAGAGGAGATCTGTGTGGCCAGCACCCTCTGAGCTGAGCAGCAGAGCTGTAGGGAGTCTTTAGCGGTACAGGAGAGATGCTGTAATGTGAACTGCATGGAAACACACTGGCTGTCAGTGCCATCAAGTGTTCCTGCACAGCAGCTTCTGTGTGTTGATGTCACAGCAAAGCAAGTCTAAGGATATCCCTGAAATGGAAAAAAACTTCTTTGACATCTGGCCAGTGGTACAGAGGCCAGAGAGAGCTGTGGTGGCAGCTGCATCATCCACTTGCAGAAGGAATACCAGTTCTTGGGGAAATTCTCAGCTCTACCAGCAAGGTGTTTTCCTTCAGTGCCCAGCTCCTTGGCCATGCTGTGCCCTGCAGCCAGCCCATCTGTATTATTGTGGCCCAGTATTCTGTACCAAAAGCCATTGAGAAGAGCTGTCCTGGGCAGGCCACTGGCACTACAAGAAGCCCTATTTTGAGTCAGTGTGTTGATGCTGTGCTGCAAGTGCATCTTGTTCAAAGGCTGTACTAATTATAAATTGGTCTTGGGAGATGAGGATAAAAATATCTTTAGTCAGCCTGTCTCTGTAAACAACCTGTGATGCTATTTGGAAATGTGGTATAGTTTTCATGTTGCAGGGAATGTGTGTGCTGTGTGTGAAGAACTTCAGCAGCCATAGCGCACAGCTTCCTTGTGGTCAGGCTGACAAATAAAGCAGGGAAGGAATTTTTTTGCATGCTAGAGATGGCAAAGTGGATATTCATGACATTCTTTTCCACGCAGTTAGAGGAGAAATTCGAGTTTACCTCAGGATTGTAGGAGGAAGGGTGTTTATTATACCAAGCATATGCTGTAATACTACCTTCTTTTTTTTAAATAAAAAAATGCCCTTGAAACACCTTCTCTGTCCCGGCCATATGAATTTGGGTGGAATCTCTCCTGTACATTGCAGGAGAGGATTTGCTTCTGTGATGCAAGAAATCAGCTGGTTGACTGCTAAATCAAATGCTGATGTGTACTGTCATCTGCACGGTAAGGTTCCCTACTGGGAAGGGGGTGCCAGTGGCAAGAGGAAGAGTCAGGTGCCAGCTGCTAGCAACAGACACACAGGAAGTACCCATGACTGGAAACGGTGCTGGGGCTCCATAACAGGACTTATGCACAGCTGGAAGCTGCTGCAAAGTGGCGGCGAGAGGAAACGCTGCAGCCTCCTTTGGCTGTCTCAGGGCTGATCCTGACAGATCTGTCACTTGGCTCCTGGGGGAGCCAAGTCCTCTGTGAACACCCCAACCGTGTTTCATGCAAACCTTCCAGTGCATGCTGGGTGCTTGGGAAGATGAATTATGTGAGCCTGCTTTTCAGGAAGGTAAAAGCACTTTGTCTTTCCTTTGTTCTTCAGCTCCACTGTGACTTAAACCAGGGTGGTGCAATGTTTCCAGTTTCCTTAGGGTAATGCATCTTGCTGTAGGTCCTGGGCTGCCCTATGTTCTGCATTCTGCCTTTTATGAAACAGGGAAAATACAGGGAGAGGAGGGAGGAGCAGATACAGTCCCTTTTGGGTGTCTTCCAGTTCAATACTTTGGAACCACATCGACAGTCTTGAGGAAAAAATGCCTGAATGTGAAAGGGCTTGCCATCAGTACTAAATTATTCATCAGAATATTAAGAGTGTGCAAAGATGTAAACTGAGCACACCCCAATGCAGGCTGTAATGAGCTAAAATTATAGTTGTGGTCTTGGGAAAAGACCACACTCTCAATTAGCTCAGTGCTGGTGGCTGCCTGAGTGCATACAGCACCTTCTGCATAGGGATGATGCCAGGCATTCGTCAACTTTGTACTCATTTTTCAGTAGCTTAAATAAAATAGGATTTAGTCTGTATTAGCAATAGATAACAGCACTGCCAGGGTGCTGTAAATCTGGAACCTGTGCTCTTGCTGTCTTATAACTCCCTCAGGTTTTCTCATTTGTTTTTCTCTTTGCTGTTTGTCCTGTAAACATGTACATCAGGCTTTTCTGAGATGTCGACCTCCTTTGTGTCCCCTTCTTGTATCAGATCTGTTTTCCGGTGTTAATCATGTATGCTTGAATCTGTCTCCATCAGTGTTTTAAAAATTGATGGCTTCCTCTTTTAGCTCAGAGACTCTCTCTTTTTGACCATCTCTGTTCAGCAGTCTCTTTTCTGACTGTTTTAAAGGAGGTGACTGCCTTTCCCTTTTTGCTGGAGTGTGATCATTGCCATGCATCTTCTGCATTTCGGAGCAAAGGTGAATGATGTGTTGAGAGCTTTAGAATGAGTGAGTGACAAGGTTTCTCTCCTGTTTATTTTGGACATTTTTAATGTTGTTGTGAAAAGGATGGGTTCAAGAACCAGGTCTTTCAGGGTTTTTTAAATCCTTTTAAGTCTGTTTTCTGTTTGTCACTAGTAGTGCTTCAGGCAATCTCTTTCTCCTCACAAACATGAAGGTCTTAACTGATAACAAGCTCAGATGTTACAGCAGTGTGATTTAATTCTGAGAAGTGCAAGGGCTTGAGTGGAAGTCAGTCTGCATTCAGGGTAGTAGTTAATATGCTTGAAGCTGTAAGGGGATGTGTTTGCTAGGATGATGATGCCCTTCTGTGCATTTCTCTGTTCTCCCCTCCCCCTGACCCCACTTGTCTCTCTCTTTCTCTCTTATATTAATTAATAATAGTCATTGTGTGGGTGGGGATTTGTCGAACCAGAAATGGCATGAACTAGGAATGACCCAGGAAACTTCTGCCATTGTGCATGTATATATAGCTCCTAGACAGCCACAACAAAGAAGACACTGCTAATTATTTTCCAAGTAACTTTGACAGGCACATGAATAGAAGAATGTGTGTGAATATTTTTGGAAAATCATCTGAGCTAAAACTCCAAATTTAGAATTTGCTTGATCTGTTTTTAAAATGTTCAAGAAGTCTTTAACAGAAACTTTAAAAAATGAGAGGGAACTTTTCTCTCAGGAATGAAAATCAATTTCAGTTTTAAATGAAAACCTGAAAAATTTGGGCAGGATTTGTATTAGATATACTTGGGAAGGCTGGGGGAAGTGTGAAAGAAGTCTTTTCCTGATAAGTTGTTCTGTGTGTACTTTCTAGAAATATCTCTTATGATGCAGAGCTCATCTGAAGCAATAACAGGAAAAGAAAGCCATACAGAGAGCTGTAAAATGTGCTGATTCAGGGATAAGAAATTCTTGTTTAGAACAGTCAGGTTGTGATAGTATTTTAGGCTTCCTTTATTTTTGATAAATTCATTTCTATTTACCGATGCTTCTTGGCAGTATCTTGATTTCCACACTGTAAGAGAGTCTGATTCTCAATCAGAAAAATAACAGTGGAGGAGGGAGAGCAGGGAGGTGTAGGTAAGTGTGCAAATAAAGTGTGAATGGCTTTCTGCAAAGAGGAAGACTATCATGCAGGGCTACAGTGGAAGTCACAGGTTTTCTCTATATTATTTGTAGCCTGCTAGATATTGCAGAGACTTCATGTGAAACTGGGAAAGTAAGTGTGCGTTTCTTTGCCCAAAATTATTATGGTTGGAGTTGTCCCTACCTATTTCTTCTGGGAAAAAAAATTAGTCCTGTGTGCCCAACTGTTAATAACTGAGTAGTTGTCATTGTGATCTCCTGTTGCTGCAGCTCTGGAACTCTCTGGTTTTGGTGGATTAACTTCTATTTGTCTCCTTTGAGCATCTTTACAGTCCTTCTGCATTTTCATATCTTCTTGTGTCCTGGGACAATACTGTAGTTGGTTGCTCTAGCCTGGTCTATTTCTTGTATCTTTCAAATTGCAGGAGGCTGCATTTACTTCTGTTCACCATCTGCTGAGTTCAGGCACTTCCTCACCTGATGTAGTTTCAGCTTCTTGCTCTTAGTTCGTGTTCCAGATAATTTGGAAATGCTCTGGTTTTATGTCACATTTAGCTCTTCTGCACAGGTGTCCATTACTGTTCATGTATGTCAAAGGAAGGGGGTTGAAGAGAAGTGTCTGAATCCTCAGTGCTTGTGGCTGCATCCAGCAGGACCAGAGCCCTCCGTGGATGTAGGGCTGTGACACAGACTGTACCTGAGAGGTGTACTTTCTGCAAGAATCTAAATTGTTTATGTCCTCTTCCTCTTGTAAGAGGACAATGTTCTTGATTGTAGTGTCATTCAGATTTTTTTTAAGTGAGAATCAGTGGGATGTTAACCAAATTGTTGTAGTTTTGCTTAATTTTTACCAGTTCTTTGGGGTTATTCCACTCCTCCTTCAGAAAAACTGAGATGAGCTTCTGAGAGAAAATTGTCATCTAAATATAAAACCTTTCCTTAAATTTATGGGCTTTTCTTATGGACTGCCATTCAGAAAATTAAATTTTTTTCTTTTTTTTCCCCTTCCTTCAGTCTAAGCTGTAGCCCAAGATGATGTGAGCAAGTTGACTGTGGGAACAGTTAAGAGCTTTTATTCTTGTAACTTTAAAATTTACAGTGTTATTACACTAGAGTTCATGTGCTAGCCTGTAAGCAGTGATCTGATGTGGTGTGTGAAATCCCTCACTCCCAGCAGCTTGGGTGCTCTTTGGGAAGTATGAGAGCCATCTGAAGATAACTGGATGTAAATTGGCAGGTTGCTTCATGTAGAGCCGAGGTGCACATAAACTGCAGTTGCATCATGCTCAGGGTGAGATTCTC
Source organism: Pomatostomus ruficeps (assembly GCA_013400735.1). NCBI lineage: Eukaryota > Metazoa > Chordata > Aves > Passeriformes > Timaliidae > Pomatostomus > Pomatostomus ruficeps. The sequence goes on along the minus strand of VYZT01028168.1, from coordinate 74,119 downwards.
TGCCCGCTGGATGTTTTTCATGTATGGGGAGAACAAGTAGCTCTGGATCATAATTGAGAGACACCAGCAAACACTGATCTTCAAGTCTATTTACATGCAAATGAGAAAGAAAAAACTTTAAAAAACCAAAAAACAACACAACCAAACAAAAAGAAAACCTACAAAAAACCCTCACAAACCCCACAAAAACACAGAAAAGCTTCCCAAACAAAGCTTCTCACTGTGTGTGGGTTGGCTGTGAGTTTGTGGGGTTTTCCCTTGTAGCTGCAAGATACATTTATCTCTGTGTTTATTGTCACATAATTGGCATTGTGAAAAACCAGCATACTGCATACTGAGTCTCTGCTTTTTAACTGAATTTCCCATGCCTTTTTTATTAGTAATCATCATGTACCTGTGAGCAGGGAGGTGACATGTTCGAATGGTGAAGTAAAAGTAACTGCAGTGAAATAAGATAATTGACAGTAAGGCAGGAGTGCAGGGAAGACAGCTTCCTTGGCTGCCAACTTGACAACGCATATTAGTTCACTGGAGTTTTCTTTTGTTTTATTTGTTCTTGATTATGATTCCCTATTTGAGCTCTGTCTCCACCTGAAGTGTTCATTATTTATGTAAGGCAGCACTGTTATTCCTTCAGGGTAAATGCTTATACCACTTGTGCAGGTAGGAGGACTGGGTCTGACAGAATTGATGCAGAAATACAGGTATTGGACTGGATTTGCCTTGTGCTATAGGATCTCCATACTCTTTTGGGCATTGTCACACCCAGCTTAATGCAAAGAGCACTGCTTCTCCAGTGTGTTATTGTAAGGTGTTTACTCTAAGCTTCTTCTCAGGTGCTGAAGTGTAATTCAGCTTGCTAGCTTATCTGTGCCACTAAGCCTTTGGAAAGAATGGGGAGAATATTTTGGTTTGCTTTCATTTTACCCTATGCCAGGCAGAACTGGTAGACTGTGACAGTATTGAACTTTGCAGAAGGCAGATGAGAACCCCTGCAGAAGTGGAGGAAAAAGAATTCTTCCTGGTGTTGTGTTTGCAGTGCTAAGAGTGTTGAGCAAACATGTTTGCAGGGATTCAGCAGTTTGCAAGTAGTAAGTATAAAGGCTTGGGGGTTTTTTTTCCAGGCATTAAGTACTGCATAATTGAAACTTTGTTAAATTGTTGAACCAATTTATATATCCTTCTCAAAAGCAGGGGTCAAGCTTTCTCAGCACGGGCAAACATTCAACACTTCTTTTTATTTAATCCAAACAATCTTTCCTGCTGTCAGCCAAATTGCCCATATCATTTCATGCTCTGTGCTGCCAACACATTCTCCCTTCTCCATAGTATGTATGATCTCATATTGTGCATAATAACTTGAGATTTTTTTTCTGAAATATCAAACTTGATCAGAAGGAAGAATAATTTTCTTTTTGATATATGGAAGCTTTCTGTACATTTCCTATATTAACTGATTCTATACTCTTATGACAAAATCTGCCACTAGAAAACAAGTAGAGAATGTAGGGGAAGAGTCACAAGCAGCTTAGGGTGACTGCTAGGACTAGGTGAACATCAGAGGATAATATCCACCCTTGCTGCACCAAGGCTAAATTATGGATACTTTTAATGGGTTGGTAGCTAATTTTAGGAGCACAGATCCTCAAATGAGCTTTTTGCATGTGGTTCTTTCAGGCAAATTTTGCAGCTTACTTAAGTTGGTGACAGAGTAAATTAGTATTAATCAGAACCAAGCCACTTTAAATACTCTGACTGGTCTCCATGTGCCAAGGGCAGAGTACTCAGTCTTGAAGGTGTGACAAATCTGTCCTGGTTTCAAAGAGAGGTATCTGCTAAAGAAGGCAGAAGCCTCCCTTAGACTAGGAAATGTAACCCCCTTCCTGCTGAATTAGTATAATTTTGAAATTAAGGGGCTTTCAGGCAATGATATAAGAAAAGGAATAACAGTTCATTACTAATATATATATACAACAACAATGGTAACCACAACAAAACAAGAACAGAAGAAAAAAAACAATGAACAGTTTAACAGTTCCCCTTTGATGCAGTCATGGTCACAGCCAGCCAGGGAGCAAGCTGGGAAGGCAGGGATGAGCAAAGTCCCAGAGTGTCAGAAGCTCAGCAGCTGAATTGGAAACTGCAGGATGTCCCGGCAGGCAGGGGGTGAGACAGCTCAGTGCAGCAGCACTGGCTCCTGGACCACGGCCGGGAGAGGCTGGCTCCCTGGGAGGGGGAAGGGGGCTCGGGGATCCCGAGTTTCCTTCCCTCGAGACACTGGAGCGGATGGTGGAGGGGTGATAGAAGCACGCAGCTGAAGACAGAAGCCTGCAGTAGTGGCAGATTCTCCCTGGAGCTCCAGCAGCCTCTCACCTCTGGATGTCCAGAAGTGAAGTCGTCTGAAGTTGTGCTTGGTTCTTTTTAACTAGTCCCATTCCCCCAGTATCTCCGCCCCCCTCTGAGGGGGAATCTCAGATAACAGGGAATCTCAGATAAGGGCTAGCTAGCCGCACCCATCTCAGAGCCAACTCTTTGTCTTTCTTAAGTACCCAGCCATTACCGTTCCTTAGCAACAAATGTGGGGGAAAATTCCTAAGAGAAAGAAACAAAAGGGAGAAGGATCCCAAACCCCAACAAGCTCCCACAAAAGCAATGGACATTTCCTCTAGTAGTATCCTTTCTCTGGCTTTGTAGTTTAAAAGCAGCTCTATAACTTGTCTTCTGTGGCTGCATCAGGTGGGGACTTGCCTTGTAAATATCCTGAATGAAGTTTTGCTGCATGTTTCTACCACAGACCACAGTCAGAAACGGTACTCTGAATTTTCTGATATTGCCTTACATTTTCTGTGTCTCTAGGCCAAGTTGCCTGTTGTTCCATGTAACTTAACCTTTTAAAAACTTGTTATCCTAAGAAAAATCAACTCATGGAGCCTATTCAGTCATGGTGTATCCTCCTTGCCCCACTACTTTCTCCTTTTCCCTCTGTCTGCCTCACTTTTGAGCCTGTTGATCAGATCCAGTCACATAAAATCAAGCCAAAATCCTCAAGGTTTTTTTCTCAAGGTGGAGGAAGGACCTGGCATGGTTCAGGCTTTGTTAGTGGCTTTGCTTACAGGTAGCTGCTTTGCTCTGGCAGAAGCCATCCCAAAAGAAGAATAGGAGTAGAGGATCAGCACAGTTAGGAAGAAGATGCCTGCCTTCTTCCAAGTCCTAACTTGGAGTGGAAGCTGGGCTTACAGACAAGACAACGTGGGCTGCCCCAAGTACCACATATACCATGGTGAATCATGGATTTGGTTCAGCCTCCTTTATTTACAAGGATCCCTGCCAGCAACACACCACAAACTTGGCACGCAGCTCATCCGCATCACCTTGGCCTTCTTTCTGAAGCCAGGCTTGACAAGTAGGGAAGTCAGAAGGAGAAATCGAAGAAGAGGTTCATCTGGAATCAGAAAGGTCGGCAAACATACAGAGCAAGGTATATTGGCCCAGCTTTGTGTATTGTTTCAGGGCAATACCATCCATCCTACCAACTCTAACGCTCTTGGCATTTGGCACCTTCAGAGGACTCAGCTTCAGCTGAAGGGCAGGGGGAGGCATTTGCATGTGATTTAAAAGTAGCTCGCTAATAGGTAAAAACTCATAAGGCATTTAAGCTTTGCTCACCATTGCCAAGTTTCCACATGTTTAGAACATTGAGTGCTCCTGTAAACAAGATCTCAGCCCACACCCTCCTCCTGTGTAGGTGGCCATTGAGGTTTCTCTTAAAACCCCGTACATGCCTGTGTGTAACCAAGGCGATGACGGACCTAATGACTCTGTGAACTAGACTCTAATGATCAAGCCTTGTTATGTGGCTGACAGGGCTGGAAAATGCCTGAGTTTGTCGGAGGTTCATGGACAAACTGCTGTGATGTGAAATATTTCCCATTCCTGGAGCAGAGGAGTCCCCTAAGGGCAGTTGAATAAAAGAAGTAGCACAGGCTGGAGATGAAAGGAGGTAGCCTCTCCTTTTAGGTTAGATAAGTAGGTGTGGAGCTCAGAGGCTGGTGGCTGTTCTGACTTGGTTCACAGGAAACTGAAGCCTGTGCTGGGCAGGGCTTGGGGTACCTGGCTCATATGAAGTGTACTGAAGGTTTGGTGAGTGGTGCAGGTGGAGGTACTCTGTTGGTCAGAGGTGGCTGGTGTCTGTTGGAAAAATACACCCAAGCGTGGTAGCTGAGTTGAGCCAGGGGCAGCACAGCAGGCACAGTGAGGTGTCTCCATCCTCCCAGCAAAGACCATTGTCTGACAGGACTCCACATTTTCCCTGCCTGAGCAGGCTGTTTGTGAGGATATGTAATCTTTCCCCTTAAACATGAGGATGGAAAGAATGAAGAATGTGCCATGATCCTCAAACAGAGCTGAATTTACAGGGCTGGCAATAAGACTCTGTGTTGGGAAATTGAATGAATCTGCTTGGGGATATATTTAAAGAGGGAAGCTGTACTGAACCCACATGCAAGTGAATTTAAATTTTATTTCGTGTATTTAAATATATTTGTCTACTCTCTCTGGCAAAAGTATAATTTGTTCTATAAATGCATTTTAGCTGTTAGCTTGGTTTTGTGTGGTTTTAGATGTGTGCTGTCAATTTTTGCGTCTGAGATATGAGCCTGTTTCTTTTTTTTTTTTTTCCTTTAATGTACATTAAAAACTTCATAAAGTTGTTTCTGAACATTGTCTTTCTTATATCTCCAAGCCTAAAATGTTTGGAGGTAAAATTAGGTAAAATAAACAGCCCCCCCACTCCCTTCTCCAAACTAATTGAGGGAGAACTTTTCTAGTATTAAAATATTTTAAGAAGTTATAACCTCCCCTCCCTGCCCCAGAGCTCCACAGCTCTTTGTCTCAACAAAAATTGCATCAGTAAAATACAGTCACAGGGGGCCAGAATATTAAGGTTGTGAGTTTATGATTCAGTAAATCTGGATTTAAGATGGCTTTTGTGGGATCAGAGGCACTCTGCAACCATGTGAGCTTGATAGCTTTATTCAGTACAGTTTCACTCTGACAAATCTCCTTTGCATGCACTAGAACCTATGAAATCTATTTTAATTTTCTTAATATCCCGCCTCCTCCTCAGAAGATGATTTTGATCCATTCTCATCCGTCTACCACTGTGACTGTAACTGTCAGATATTGCTGTCCTGCCTTGAACAATATTGTCCAAGCCTGTCCAGCACTGAACTTGGCTGGCTGTTGTAAGAGAACTTTGAGTGGTTTTGTATACCTGACTGTGATGTTGATGTTTTTTAAAAATTATTTAATTTTTTTAACTTAGTGCTAAGACTAAGGCTTTGCTGGCTGAATGAAGCAAGGTCTAAATCTTTGCTTGATTGGTTTTTAACGTGGCTGGTGACAACCATCAGCATCTGAGACAGAAAACCTTCCTGTGTCTGTAAGGAAAGGATGGGCAGAGCAGTTTTAAAATGCAAAGGTCTTGAATGTTTTGTGTGTGAGCCAGAATTCAAGAAGAAGATGGTGGGAGAGGGAGGAAATGAATTAGGCAGAGTGCTTCATGTAATACACAAAACTGCAGGGTGTCTGCTAGTCGGTGCATAAGGGGGTTCCTGTTCCTCCAAAATCCCAATTTTGGATCTTGAAGTAGACAAGGTATTTGGTATACAGAATGTCAAGGATTTAACTATAGATTTTATATTCTTGCCTTCAGACAGCAAGGCTGCAACTTTACCTTAAAGTTAGAATTTTATTATTTAAGCTGCTTTTCAAGAGGAAGTAGGTGATCACCGGCTGGTAGTAATTCAAATATGTTGACTTGTAATTAAATATGGTTGTCACACTCATTTGGCACTATTCCTGGAGAACTGGGTGAGTGCATGCTGGATGTGTACACATGCTCACTGAAGTAGTTGTAGGGCTCAGCATACGCTTTCTCAGATCCTGGAATAATGGTTGCTTTTCCCTTGTGGTCTTTGCCAAGCTGAGCTTGGATGGAAAACAGAATTAAAAAGAGCATAATTTAAAGACTAATTATCAGTAAAACAAAAGCTTGTTCAAATTATATTCTCTTTGAGCAAAATAGTAGTTTACCAAAATATGATTTTGTTCTTTCAAGTTACCATGTCATTAAACAAAGGAAGCATTGTGGTTTTTTGTTTCTGGTCGTCATGTCCTTCAGAGTGTAGATATAGCAGATAACATAGTGGATACCGGAAGGAAGAGAAGCATAAGCTTTCTACATCCTGAAACTTCCCAATTCCCATAGCTTGCTTTCAGTGGCAAGTTCAAATCCCTTAGAAATATGCTAATTTAAACAAACTTATATTTACAAGGTGTGTTTTGGCCATTTGGGGAAAGGTTTAGATGTCAGGAGCTGAGTCAGACCTTCTGCAAACTCTTGTTTCAGAGCACTGTCTGTGGCTTCTGCAATGGTGATGTCTAAAGATTTGCTTTAAATCTTTGAGAAGCAAACCATTGATTCCTTGAACAGTGTTATGAATTAATATAGTTTTAATTTTTTTAGAATTAATTTAATTTATTGTAAGAATACTGTTTTTCAAATGTAGAATTAAAAAGATTGTATTTCGAGATTCAAATAAGGCTGATATAATTCCAGCTGTAAAAGTGCAGAGAAGTGTGATTTGTATTTAAAAGGTTCCCCCTCACTCCCTAAATCACCACCTACCCCAGCAGATCTTGCCTTTGCTTGCTAACCTTTTCTTAAAATAAAAACCAGCCTACTGTCATACCTGAACTATCTCCAGATGAAAAGCCGCATACCTGAATGGATTTTCTAGAAAGGAAGACTAGTCCTGCAGTGCAGTATTGGAGATAAAAACTGGCATAGGGGTGTGTCTGAAAATAAGGTGAGGTTTTCTTGGGCTATCTGGTATCTCTGCAGTGCACTTAACTTGTCAGCAGGTTAAAACTGAAGCCTGTCATCAGCTGCCGCTTGTGTAAGAAGGAGCATCACTCACCCCATCTTGGGAATGCCCGGGTCACCTCAGAGTGTGGGAGAGCAACAACAAAAATGTCATTCAGTGTATTTGACTTTCTAAATTTACCTTTGTACTTTATCTGACTCCTGTGGTGTACAGTAGTTCTTGCATCAGGGAAGACTATTTGAGTAGTGTTTGCAGGGAGAATGGCACAAATCCTCTGTCAGGAGTCTGGGAATGAGAAAGGTCAATGTGTGTCTGTGTGGGTGGGTGTGTGCCCAGTGGGGAAAGGAGAAGCAGTGGTTTAAGTTGAAATTATAAGGATTTTTTTTTTATTTTATGCATTGAATTTCTCTGGGGGAAAAAAACCCAAGTGGTCTCAGTCTTAAGTGTTGTTCCCATTCTTTAATGGTTCCTTGATTTTAATTTTTTTGTTTTAATTTTTTTTTGAGATGTCTGAATGGAATTGCCACGTCAAAGGTCACCAGCTTACTTCAGTGCATTTCAGGATTTCAGCAAGCTTTAGACATGATTTAAAAGGATCTCTATCAAGGTCTACCTTGCAGATGCAATAGAGACTCAAGCATTCTCAGGTGCTGGAAACAACTTAGCTATAAAATTGGTACAAAGGGTGGTAAATCTGTACCAGAAGCAAGGAACGTCTGAGATGTGTGGTATTTGGCTGTGGTAAGGGGCTGGGTGCCAGTCTGCTTGGGATGCAGTTCCTTTGGAAGAGAGAACTGGCATCTCTGAACAAGGACGCTTCCCGTTGCTCACTCCATGTCTCTACTCAGTGCAGAGACCTGGCATGCTGCCTAGCTTTGGAAATAAGGAGGACTGCAGCAATGAAATAGGCAAATTTTGTATTTTGGCTAGTATCTCTAAGGAAGAGAAATGCCTTAATTCCTTCACATCACCACGTGTGTTCCTTGATTTCCCATGCAGAATACATCCTCCATCTTGCTCCTGAAAAGGAAATTACTCTTCTCCAAATTCTCACTTTTTTAGTCACTTGCATTTGTGTGCTTATGATCTGTAAGAGAGGAAGATCTTACTCTTTGAAAGAGCTATCCTGGAGGAGACTCTGGCCTCTCTAGAAGAGGCATCTGATGATGGCTGCTGAAGCATTTGAAATGCATGGAATGTCAAGGCTGGATTTGGGAAAACACATCATCAAGCATTTAACACAGAAGCAAGTGGGAAGAGGGAAAGAGGGCAGGTCAGGCTGCTTGTTTTGGAGGATTATTTATTAAGACTCAGATCTATGCCTTTGGATGAGGAGCAGATTTGGCCCACAACACTATGCCTGTAACACCACAGATTGGTATGCCTTTGTTTTCTCATATAAGATACAGAAATCTGCCGTGTTGCCAGCATTGTCAACATACTAAGAAGTTATTTCTCTATTGCCTCTCCTTGTTTCGTTCCAAAGATGTTAAGCCCCTTAGTGTCCCAGGGTGTTCCATTCACTCCAACAGACAGACATTCATGTTTGGTGCTTGTACAGCACTTTGTAGTGAGCTTCTCATGGGGAAGGCAGAGAACTTAATTTTTTCAGCCATGGCTTTGCTTTTTTCTAATCCTATATGAAGTACATTAGATCTTACGCTTTGGATCTTCATACCCTTCGGTGTATAACTTATTATAGGGATCAGTTAGTTCAAGGAGTAGTATGTGTGGGAAATGCTGGTACCAACCAAACAAAAACCCCTCTTTAATGCCAAAACAATTTTCTGTTCTCGCTGCAAAAAACATTTGAAAGAGGGGAGAAGTTCACTTATGTGGAAGAACTGTAGTCCCTTTTGCAGAAAAGGGGATCAAACAGTATGAGTGTCCCAGCAGGAAATAGCACCATGATAATCACACCCCAGAGAATTTTGCAGTTAGCTGTTTTCAGACATGTTTTTAATTAATACAATATCTTAGTTCTTTTGAATTCAGAATGAAATCATGTCTCAAATATTGCTTGTTGCTCTCAACTTCTAGCCATCTGAACTTTAAAAAATTTACTTCAGCTGTTGTGGGGCCTAACTTGTGACTCTTTAGGAGACTGGATATTTTTAATTAACCCTGGTTTTTGGAGAGTGACTGCAATGTAAGTCAGCTGCATTCTGATGCTTATTGATACTGACGCATATGTAGTTTCCCCTCCTTCTGAAGCATTATGAATTGTTTTCAAAATCCACGGGCTGGTTGCAATTGCCCTACCTGAGTCAGAAAAGTCAGGACATGAAGATGAAGTACTCTTCCCCCAGCCCACCACCTTTCTGGCGAGATGTGAAAGAGAAGCCTAGACTACTTCATAGCGAAGAAGGAGTGTTACAAGCCACATTCATACCTAGGTAAATTCACCATCTCATTTCAGAGCAAGGTTGGGTTTTTTAATTTTTTTTTTTTTTAATTTGCTGGTTTTCTGATCTGGAAAGAAAGCATCACAGTGGATATGTACAAAGCTGCTCTACCCTGTCCCAGGAGCTGGCAGCCCCTAAATGAACAGGAAGAGACTGATGCATGTTTTGAGAGTCAGTAGTTTTTGTGTTAGGCTCCTTTGGTGATAGAAGGTAGGTAGTGGAAGTGTGGATAAATATTAACTGACTGCATATGCTGCAGCACATAGTCATTAAGTGGTTTATGTGTGAAACCATGGAAGGAAGAGGCTGTAACAGAGACACTTTGTCCTGTTTGATGTGAAATACCTGGTGGTGAGAGATATAATCAAGAGAAACATATTCTTAGAGTGCTTGGATATACACTGTACCCTTGTTTTAATTGAGCCCTGTCTGTTACACTTGGTGATGCTTGCAGTGGTACAAATGTCTGTTTGGCTCCTTTCACATTCAGTATGTTTTGTTGAAGCAGAAATGGTGTAGTCAGTCACTAAGTCCAAGCGTAACTGGAGCATTGGGTCCAGGCTAACTTGTTTCACAGGCTGCAGGAGTGGTTTTAATGTAAGGCTCTCCTGCTGGGCATACTTTCATTAACTGTAAATGTTTGCAGATGTTGTGATCATGTGAGTCTTTCAATATCAAAAATAATGCCCAAAATTATTTTTCTGGAGCTCATTCTGATGTTGGCCAGTTAGACGTCTTATTGCCTCATGTTTGTTTCTGCCATTAAAAAATAGTAAATTTAGATATGTTTATAATTAAAAATTCCTATTTGTCCCTGAAATAAATTGTGCTTTCTTTGAGTGTTTCTAGGAGGTTAATGAATAATTGACTACTGAGTAAAAGGGAAGATCCTTTTAACAGGCAAGTGAATCTGGTGTGATGTATGATAATTAATGGTGAGGCTTAGAGCTTAAATGTGACATAAATATTTACAATATTTAGACATGAAGATGTCCTTATTAGCAACCATTTCAAACACTGTTATTTATTTTGCATGCCTCTCAATGAGTTTAGTTTCCCAAGAAATGGAGCTTAGAGTTTGTGTCCTTAGGACCTGTACTTGAATGCAAGGACCCTTGTTACATTATTTGTGAATAGGTGAGGGAGAGCAGGTCTGGGTTTGGGAGTTTTTTTCTTCCTCCTTAACATTTTTTCCCTCTTTGTTATGCTTGTGCAGGCATTTGTTCAAACTGAAAAGCCAGCTCTGATTCTTTGTACCTTCTAGGAAGGAAGAGTGTGCAATGATTTTTAAAATAGAAAATATTTTACATCTGTTGCTTTTATAGTTGGTTTTACATGTTAGCTACTGATAAGCCAGTAATAAATCAGTGCAAGCCCTTCACGCCTACACTTTTCCTTCTTTGAACACAGCTTGGATATTTTTTGCTCCCCGCTCTCTTCTGTGTGGTGAACTGCACAGGGAGTTTTCCTGTGCTGCAGAAGGATTTGGAAATGAAGTTGCCGCCACACTTCAGATCTTAATCTTCTTTGCTGTTTGCAGATGATTCTTTGCCAGTCAGCTGGGTCAATATTAAAACCAAGCTGTGCTGCCTATAACCGGGAGACTCCATCTATATCAGTGTTTCCAATTTCTCATATCTGGAGTTCCAAAATTGGCTATAAATTGAGTTCCCTTAAAGGGAGGAAGGCCACAAGTGACAAGGCTCAGCCATCTCCAGCCTGCCAGTGAACTGTGCTGCCAGCCTGGGGCGAGGCAGGGGCTGATGATTTACTTTGTTCCATTTTCTGCTTACCAGTGTTTGTCTTCTCCTTTTAGGGGCTTGCATGCCACTTTCTGGCAGTCATGAGTGAATATATCAATATGGTTAAATTGTCCCTGGCTGCTGGTGGTACTGTTGTTATTATATTTACGTGTTGTTTTCAATTCACACACCACCCCCCCCCCAAAGAAATAGTATTTTCTTTTTACTCTTGTTTATGTGATTATGCAGAAACATTGCTGGTGATACCAGGACAGCAATGGAGATGGCAGCCTGACAGTAAATAGCTCAGCAATTCCCAGTCTTTCAAATCCTCAGCCCTTCTGTATCCATTTGTTTCCATTTCGAAGGTATTCTGCCTTTTAGTTGACTTTATTTTAATCAAATGCATGTGAGTACAAGGCTATGTTGTGGATGTGCTATTTATAGCCCTACAGTGTCAGGTGCAAAGTGATCTGAGCAACAGCTTCTGGTCAGGTTAAAAGAAAAACCACCTCAGGATGAAGGTTATACCAATGACTTAACTCTGTGTGGGCAGAGGTGCGGGTGTGTGATGTCTGAATTTTGGGGTGAGGGAAACTTGTTACTGGTAGTGAAGCTGGTTGTCTGTTGTTGGAGCACCCTTCCTCTGTATTTACTGGCAATTTACCCTTGGGCAGTGAATGCTGGAAAATACAACCAGAGAGGTGAGGGCAGGGGAGTGAGCTTTCTGTGTAGCGGCGCATCTCGGTGCCCTGGGAGCTTCTAGTCTCTTGCTGGAGAGTGAAACAGAGGGCAAAAGCTAATTAGCTGCTTTGCAATTTTTTTCTTCATGAAAAGGTCATTTTTTATTTCACCACTGCTGCACTTGTTCTGCACAATGGATGCAGAAGGCAGAGTGAGCAAAATCACAGGACCCTTCCCCACTTGCTGCTCTGAGACAGGGCAGTACCTGTGCTCTCTGCCAGCACTGTGCTGAGATTGTGTACAAAGCTGGGCAGGTTCTATGTGGCTTGGGCTGCTCCTGTGTTTGGGATTTCTGATGCAGATGGCTGGCACCCCACTCACCTGGAGCAAGTCAAGGTGTTATGTCACCCAGCCTTTGTGAATGCCTGACATTTCCTCTCCTTTGGGCAAGAGCTGGAAAGGAAGTCAGTTTATTTAGAAAAGGGTTTGTTTTTTTTTTACTTCTCCTTATTCATACTCTTGGTAGAAAAGATATTCCTGCTTCTGTGTGAAACATCTGGCTAAATTATAAATGTGAGGAAGTGGCTGAAGAAATGGCTTAACTGAATTGTTACTTAATCGTTAATATTGTAGCTCTAATTTCTAAATTCTCTATTTCATTATGGCATAGCCATAAATAGCCTCATATTGCTGTTAAAATAAGCAAATAGTGATAATAGCAGAAGGCCCCATTCTTAAAAACCTGAGCTTAATTTTGGTGTTCTGTATTGAGGCAGGCAGTGCTGCAGGAGGGTTCTTCCCCATGCAAAGTCCTCAGGAACCACCTGGAGCAGACCAAATGCCCAGTGGTTCCAACCTGAATTCTAAGTTTTCCCGCTCCTCCAGCTCTGGCCCTGTTTTTAGATGAGAAAACCGAGATTGAACCTTCCCTGTGTCTGGGAATGTTACGCAAGTGGACAGGGATGTGTAAAGAGACCTGCTTACTGTCCAGTGCCAGACAACTTTGTGCAGCAGCTTTCTCTAGGGATCTGGAGAAATTCTTATTTTGAATAGAAACATCACTCAACAAGACAGGAGAGCAGTTTTTGTCTTCACTGTGTCTTTAAACTTACACAAATGTAAGTGAACACTATGTTTTCAACTTATGCATCCACAGTCTTTGTTTCAGCAAAAACAGATCTCTCAGATTTAATTATGCTTATTTCTCATGTAACCCAGAATGCCTTTTGGATATAGGTCTTTAGCTGGTAACTTGGTAAAATCTGGATATAAGGTACAAGGTGGTTTTCCTAATTGGACTGTGCCACTTGTAAGATAAGTCTGTAGCCAGGAATCAGTTCCTCTTTTTTTCCCACAGCTGTTTGAGAAAGCAGTTTGTAGGCTTGTGATGTGAATGGTCTGGGGGAGGGCTCTGCCCTCCTTTCCTGAGCATGCTTTGCCCTTGAGCCACATGCCTCGTGCTGCTCTGGAGTCAGGGAGACTGTTTATACTCTGTTGGATGCACAGTTACCTGGTTTGGGAAATAGTCAAGCCCCTAAGACATTCCTGTGTTGCTTATGGGGGAACACATACCCACGGTGTGCTCAGGCTTGCTGTGTGCCTGCACGTGCAGGGACCGGCCCTGGGAGGTGGTGGTGCCTCAGCCCTGGATGGGGTTGCTAAGGGTCCACTTTCACATCACAAAAGGCAGGATCAACCGTAGAGGCTTTTTTCCTCCCATAGCTCAGCATTTCCTCTAGCATTTTCTCTAGGATAGAAATTCTCATGTAGTTTTACCACATTCCTTTATGTGGTTGAATACGGTTAGGAAGCAAATGGGTGTTTGAGTTGAAAATTGATCTCAGCTCTTGTACTTCTCCAGTTCAGCCCTTTTTGATCGCCTTGCTGTCTCTGCAAGAAGATACAAAGGAAAATTTGGAAAGAGTAACTGAATTATAATTGTGTCAAGCAATGGAATGATTTATTCAAAGCTAAGTGTGGGGAGGAAATCTGATATTATGAGCCAGGGGAAATCCTTCTGTTAATTATCTCTCCCCTCCCATGACCACAATCTTCTTTCTGTCATTCTTTCTCACCCACCTTCTATACATTTTTCTCTTGCCAGAAAAGAGTGGCAAATATAGGAGGTTTTTTTGAAGTACCTGAAATTGTTCCCTGAGTAGGGATGATCTAACACCACACACGACGCAACTCATGCATAGGAAACAGCACATAAGATGCATGTTGCCATTTAAGTACTATATGCAATCTAAGTATTGATTCACAAACAGAAATACAATTAATGGACAAACTGCTTGCACGGTGCATTTGTCTTCAAAGTCAGTAGCAGAAATTTTTGCAGAGAGAACGTCCCTGAAATCCTCTGACCTGAAGAGTTCGGCTTGACTGTACCTAGGCAAGGTGAAGTCTACACCAGGCTCTGCCAGGTGGTCTTCTAGACAACATTACCTCTGCCCACAGCTCTTATCTTCGACTTTGCACCATCACAGGTACAGCGAAGCACCACTTAACAGGAGCTTGCTTTTGAAACAGAAAATCACATAGAGAAATAGTTACGTACTCCTAATAGAAGGTCAACAGTCATTCATTTCTCAAGGTGTGGGCATGGCCATGTATCTTCACAATTTTAGCTGTAGCTGTGATGTGCACAAAGTCTACTACTGTTGTAATTGGGAGAAGTGAAATCCGCTTTCATGAATTGCAGCTGGATTCTTTCCAAGGAGCTTGGTTTCCTTTTAATGTCAGGTTATTAATTAGCTCAGCAATTCATTCTGGTTTTATTTGGAACAAATCAGCAAGTGTTGCCATATTTGAGCTCTTCTGTAAGTGGCAGGAGTCTTCTTGAAAAAGATCTTTCACCACAGAAAAGCGGGCATACCCCATGGGAGGATGGCTTCTGCTCAGGAAGATCCATCTATTCCCAGCCTACTTGCCAGCTTCCAAGGAAGGAAGATGTGAAGAAACATGATCTTTTTCTTTTCCAAAGTTATTGCAAAGCAATGGGAGGCTGTCCACCCATTCAGCAAAAATATTTAGCCCTTACCCTGTTTTAACAGGATATGTTAGTATTTGAAACTGATGAAGCTACATATGCTTCCTAGCTGTGAGAAACTCTTGAACAATCTCCCAGGTTTTTCAGGGCTGATTCTGGATAAACTTTGAATCCCAGTGAATGTTTGTGGGTGGTCTGGTTTGGTATTGCACAGATATCCCTAGCACATCAATTTACATGAAAATATGAGATGCTGGAGGCATTGTAATGCAAATTCTCTCTTTATTGTTCTTCATTGTCTAGTCAGGTTTTACAAAATCAAAGAATCCTGGTACTTAACAGGAAAAAAGTTTTCACATATTGTATTTGTAAAGATAGCAACGAAGAAATGTAAGGAATATTTAAGCTTTGGCAGTTATAAGGTCATTTTAATTATGTATGAGACAGCAGAGGGATGTTCCACTGTGTTCACCTGTGTGTGTGTGCAACTATGGGTGCTAGCCTGCTGAGTTACCCTTGGCTTGAAACAGACATGTGCTTGGAGAGGGCTGGAAAGGGAATGCTCTTTCCCTGACAAGTTTTGTGCACTGTCACTGAGCCCAATAGATTATGCTCTTTGCTGCAGAACTGCCCGCAAACCAGTCACAGGCAGACTCCACACTATGGAGCACTCTGTGTGAACCTAGTGGTGGAAAGTGTTCTCTAGAGCACAAGGATCATACATTTAACATAAGGAATAAAAGCCTGTAACCAAAAACTTAAGACTTGATTTTGAATGAAAAATAACTTTCATTGCTTCAGGAAGCAGTTTTTTCCCCAAGGTTGGATGTCATATCTTTTTCACTTTAAAATCAATTGACCAAAAGGAAATCTTCACTGGTCTTTCCTCTTTTTTCCCTAAAATATTTTTTTTTCTTCCCTTATGGGAATGTTACTTGGAAGATAAAAGCTCATTGGGAACTGGAAGAGAAAAAGCAATATCTGTACTACTTCTAACTGTGCACCTTTTATATCAGGAGGAGTTTTCTCACCACCTATACATTACTACAACCTCATTTTTTCTTTTTGTATCCTCATGGACTTAAAATTAGAGGAGATCTGACCAGGGGCTGTCCTGCCTGTACTCTTTCAGGCACGGTGGTTGTGTGCAGTGTTCGGCACAGTTCTCTCCTGTTGGGTGGGCATCCCCCTTCTGCCTGCCTGCCTTTGCCTTCCCCAGACCCACATCAGGGTTAGGGTTGAACCCTGGAGACAGGGAATTATTAATGCAAAAATCACCCCTTAGTCTGAGTGGCACCTCCATCTCCAGTGAATGCACATGCTGCTTAAAGCACCCAAAATACAGCAGCTCATTGGCTCTGAATCCCTGCAGCTCCCCTTTCCCCATGTTCATTAAATATCTATCCAGAGTGCGTGGCATAAATCTTTAAAAACAAGGGTGCCCTGGGGGCCAAGTGTGTGACAGCCTTTCACAAAGAGGCTCACTAATTGCTTTTGATTAAATCGCCTGCACTTCTGCTGGCCCTCGGTGCACGCTTCCAGCCAGTGCTGCTGTGTTCTAGCCGCTCTCCGACGTGGTGATGCCACCTGAGCAATTCAGGTCCTCTGAGACAGGGTGGATTAATCAGGGCATCACCCTAATTTCCACTGCTTGCTTCTGACATCACAGGGGAGTCAGGGTAGGAAAAGGAACTAGGGGCTTTTGCCTTTACAGTTATATCTACATGTACCTATACACATATCAATAAATATGTGTGTGTTTATATATATGCACATGTGTATGGGGTTACAATTGTATTTATGAGAGTTTAATGAGCAGCACCCGATGTTTGCTTAGACTCTGTGTATTTAAGCACATGGAGGGCTTGTTATGAAGGTGACACAAGCGAAAGGAGCAAGATGCTTTCTGGGGGTTGTGCCCCTGGGTGTGCGGTGCTTCAGGCGAGCTGTCTCCTTTGATCTGAGGGAGGGCGTGCAGGGCAGGCAGAGCTTTATCACAACCTAAAAAGCACCAGGTGCATTTCTTGGTCCTCTATTTAGTTTTCTTTCATGCTTTTCTGTTTGATAAGCTAGGCCGCAACCAACTCAAGTCTCCCGTGTCAAATTCTTGTTACCAATATGCAGTTCTGCTGAGAACTGTGCTCAAATCCAGGGCTCACTGCATTTATTCACTCATCCAACAGCGTGATGTTAATGGTGAAAAAGTCCTCCTTGGAGGAGCACCCCATGTGGGATCAGCGCTTGCAGAGAGAGCTCACTGCTGTCTCAGTGAGCTGGGAAGCGTTTAATAGACCTGAAACAAGGTGTTAGGCTGTTATTTCTTTGTTCCTGCTTCTTTGAGGACCGTCGTCCATCTGGAGGTTGCAAACTGAGCTTTTGAAACAGCTGCTGTTGGAATATTATTTGCCAGTTGGTAAACTAAGAGATGTGCACATTTCCAGCTATCGAATTTCTTCTCTGTTCTTATTTTAAGTAGCTACAATACTGTTAGAAATTCACTAACAAATACAGATGCAAATCCTTTCAACTAAAGTATCAAAGAAAATGAGCTCCTCTGATACATCTCACACCAGTTTTTGTTTCAGCTCCTCTCACACATTCCTGTCAGAAAGATGCCAGTAATGATTTAGATCCTGCTAAGAGAAAAAGCACCAGCTGTTGTGAACAGCAGAGGTGTTAGGTTTGCAAAACATTGTTATGATCAATTGTGCATTTCCTTTAGAGAAAGCAACCTTTTTCGAACAAGAAAGAGTCCAATATATTTCTTTGTAATCTTAGTTTTGTGCAAAACTAAACAAATATTTATATGGGTTTGGAGAGTATCTTAAGGGGGGGCAGGAAATTATAGACTGGAGTTGGATGAGAATTTTTTTATAGATGGCAATTAACATATATAAAAACATATGTCATGGTAAACCTTTTTAATCACTTTTTAATTACATGTAAATTAAGTCATCTTTATACTGAAATGAGTGTGTTCTCTATCTACCCATTTCTCATGCTCTTTGTCACCACTGTTTAGGTTTCCAGGGACATTCTCCTCGTGCTGTTTCATAATGTTGTTATTCACATACAGGAACTGTCACCAAAAGTCAGTGTTGGCTGGGAGCTGCAGCGATCCTGCTATTGCTTTCCTCTGGAAGTAGGATAGATGGCAACTGCAGCACCTCAAATGTGATTTAACATTTCTTTGGGTTTATTACTTCGTGAATGGCAGGCAGCATGGTGTGTTAAAGGTTCCTTACGCAGTCAGCCGTCTGTTTTGTAAGATGTTGTTTGCCTTGTGCAATGTAAAACTTGGCAAATACAGATGCCATGGGATGAACGGAGGGATGACACGTGCTTCTTTCTCTGGCACTGATGCTCCTTGGGAGACTGCTTGCATCCAGGGCATGGTTGCAGTCATCTCTGCATCCCACACACCAGTCAGGCAGCCTCTGCTCAGGGTCTCCTGTCCCTGGAGAAGCCAAGGTCGCCCTTGCCCTGCCCTACTCAGCTGCATATACATCATGCTTGGGAAGTCCACCGCTCCTGCAACCAAGTTAATGAGGCCTGAGCAAACACCCTGCATTGAACCCAACACAGCTCCATGTTTGTGGTCCAAACCCTCCTCCTGTGGGCAGCTACAGACTGTCTGCAACTCAGAGGAGAGCTCCTCCTAAAATATCCTGACACAGCTGAGCAGTACCAGGCCTGAAATAGGGATGGTGTGTTACTCATTTGTGCCTTACAGGAGCAAGTCAGGCATATGGAAAGTGAAGAGAGGGAAGGTTGCACCTTGTGTTTTAGTTGTAATTTTGCATGAGAGGTGTAGCTATATTTTCTTTTTTCATGTTATGCCTCTCTGTGAGGCTCCACAGTGTATCTAAAAGGTATTTTGCCTGGCATCACTTTTAGCACAATCCTGGTCCTTGTGTACCAAATGAACATCGGATCTAGTTTTGATAAGAAAGAAATCTGTTTTGATTAAATATTTCACTATCAAGATAGCTCCATCCAGTAGATCCAGGCTATCTATTGAGGTCAGAAATTAAGTGTGCCGTTGCACATCTGGTGAGGTGTTGTGCTGGCTGCCTGCCCTGGTGCCAGCCTGACAGCTCCGTCAGCTCAGCTTTTGTCAGTGCACAGGCGACTGATTTGACACATATTAAATGTGTTAATTAAATGGTGGGCTAGCGTGTGTTTAAAAGAACTCTTGCCAAATCGATGATGTATAGAGAAGTACCTTTGAAGGAGTACCCGTGTCACTTCACAGACGTATTTTAGAGTAACTTCTGTCCTGATGTGCTGTTGGGGGAACATAATGCTATTTTCTTACTTGGCCATTGGAGGTTCAGTCTATTACTGTTCTCTTTGCTTGGCAGTGGATTGGATTTCTCCAGAGAGGAAATTAGATTTTTCCTTCCCATTCACTCTGTCTCTGTCCTGTGCTTACATCAATTGGTGGTTGTCTGTGCACTGCAGCGTGTGTGATAACCTTTACTTCCACGAGTTACTTCATTTGCTGTTCCCTAATAAACTGTATTTACACATGATGATTCTTTCCTTCTGGTGACAGCAAAGGCAATCAAGATGATGTGCTCCTTGTCTAAACTCATCCAGAAGTGAGTGCTGGCTTAACCTGGGCTGTTTCAGCTAGGACTGAATCAGAAGGGTGCTAACTGAGAGATGAGAAGTTTATGTAGCCCAGGGGTAGGGCTTGCAGCTCTTAGAAGTTTGTATCTAGTAATCAAGGGGAAATTTGTGTGTATAAGATGATATGCTGGATTTTATTTTCCTGTCCCCCTAGCAGCCTGCTGCAAACTTGTCTGGGAGTTATTGATAGGTTTTGCTGCAATTTTATCTGGTCAGCTAGCCAAAAGCCAGCTTGGGGACCATGTTATTCTAGCAGTTTCCAGCAAGATGATTTGTTTACAGCAGAGGGCAAATCCCACAGAGAGTGCTGGAGGAAGACAAGGTCCCAGAGGTTTGAGAGAGCTTGGTGGGAATTAGGAATCACAGCAGCAGCAGGGACAGGGTCACCTCCCAGCAGTCTTCAAGATCACTGTGATGGAGGTGGCAGAGCCAAAAGAGTGACCTCAGGGAGCATGGAAGTGGTGGGACATACTGGAGGTGCTGAACAGCTTGGGAAACTAAATCCTCTTAGAGGTTTTTTTCTTTCCTTTTGTGCTCTGATGGAAAGCAGAGTCCAAATGCAAAATCTTTCTCAGGGTCACATCCTGCATTTGACTTTTGGCTGAGCAGAGGAACTGCTGGGGCTGAGGCAAACACAGCCCTGGTGCTGTAGGATGTTACTGCCACTGGGAATTTCTAGTGTCCCACATTTTACATCTAAAACTACATTGCCAGAGAATTTGTCTCAAATTATGAGTGATTTTCACCTGAATCTCATTATTTTCCTCCCTTTTGGAGCACAGGAACATTATACAGGGGTACTGAGATGGAAGGAATGAAGAGTATTGGGTATGCAGTAATATGGGGGAAACTGTCAGGAATCGGGGGATTTTGTTTGGGGTTTTTTTAATATAATGTGAAACAGTGAATGGGAATCTAGAATCAGACTGTCTCCTTGGGGATTTTTTTCAGTGTGAATGCTGTTGGCCAGACTTCAGGTGCTTTGTCTTGGCCATTTTCTCCAAGGGATACTCCCATATAATTACAGTCTTGGTCGCTCACAGGTGGAAACTGGGCAGGGAGAGAAAACTGGAAAAGTACAAAAAGCTGATACCTTGTGGTTTCAGATGGAGCTAACACTTGGGCTGCACAACAAGAATTGCTTTGTTTTGGGTCTGGAAATGGGTAAGTGAATGCTAGAGAGTTGTTCACTCAGTGCAAGGTAGCCTCTTTTTCCTCTTGATATGTTATTTGCAAACGACTTCTTTATTTTTTTCTTGAAATAAATGTATTTGCCTTTCATCCTTGTGCAAATATTCTGAGAATAAATGTCAGCCTTTTAAGACAAATGAGAGTTTCTGAAATCTGAGACAGATTTACCAGTGTGCAAGTGTAAGATCAAGTGAGAAAGGACAGGATATGGCTTTTAGTCCCTCCATGGCAGTGACAGCTTACCTGGTGGGATTTGGAGGAGGTGGGCTATGCAGGGCCCTGCTCTGTGGCAACACAGCTGATGTTAACCTAGTTAACCTGCAGTTCTTCCGAGTCTTCTGTCTGTATGTTCATAGACTGCTCCTTCCACAGCTGCAGGTGGAGAGGATGGGAGAGAAAAGCCAGCTGGAAAGGGGAGAGGACAGAATTTCAGATGTCAGGCTGTGGCATACCTAGGTGATTTTATTTCCATTTCTATCTTCTTTTCAGAAGAGGTTGCCTGAAAAACTGTTGTAAAGGATACCAGCCCAGTTTGCCCATCCCAGTGCCAGGGAGAGAAGCTGTTAGCGATGACAATTTGCCCTATCTGATGTAAAAATCCTTGTACCCCTTGTCACAAGGGCCTGTTGCATTTGCATTTGTTAACCTGGTGTCTGACCTGTGCTTTTGTCATGCCTCTCTCTGCTGATGCCCGGGGCAGTGGGGCTGAGCCCCTGGGGCGCTACAGGGGTTCTTCATTAGCTCCCTCACTCACACCCCAGCAAGTCTGAGTGCTCGTGGGCACTACGTGTCTGGCCCCAGGACCTGCTTTCTGCATTTCCCAGCCAGAGGTACGTGCTGTGCAGTGAGTGTCCTGTGTTCAGCGTTCTGTGCCTGTGATGCCTAGGTCTGGAGCACACCTGTGGCAAATCGGCTGCCCTCAGGCTGGGTTGTGTTTGTGGCATGAGGAGCAGTTATGCCACAGGGGTTGTCTGGGTCCAACTTGTTTGTCCACTGTTGCTGAGTGCCTGTTGACTATGAAAGAGTGTGTCCCACGTGTCCTGAGCTTGCCTGATTTCACTGCCCAAGCACTGCAGGACTGCTTTGCATGCAGGTTTCAACTTGCCCATACGATCACTTGTCTGGATTTAGGGAAATTAGGTCTCTGAGTTGGATCTGCTGCTCTGACTGAGCTGCATAGAGTAGAAATGCTGGGCAAGGAAGCAAAATCCTTTACATGTGTGTCTCCTTGGCCACACAAAATTTTTCCAAGTAGAGCAAATGGATGTATCTGGGAGTTTTTGTTGTTGATAATAATTTCCATGATTAGTGTGTATGACAAGGGTTTGCTCCATGCTCCACAAAGTAATTGAGATGGAAACCTTTTCATTGATTTGGGGAGCTGGAGCTTGCTTGCTCGATTTGCCATGGATGGGTAAAGCTGATCTCTGTCTTGCAGTGATTTTGTCTGAGTGGGTAGTTTTATCATGTGAACTGGGTGGAAATTGTTGCAGCCGCAGAGACCTCGTGCCTGGGTGCATCGAGGCCCCAGTGGGAGCATCAGCTGGGTGCCTTTCCTGCTGCTAGCGGAGGGTGGCTTTGCTGCAGAGGTGGGAAAGGGTTGACTGATAGATGCTTGCTAAAAACTGCAGTGCTGAATCTTTTATCATATAAAATTGAAGCCAGATATGTTGGAAAGTCAGTAGGCTGTCCTAATATGTAGAACATTTCAACGGAGATGTGATATTTCATATGCTGCTGCTGTTGCTTGAAAGTCACGCTCACCCAGCTACAGCAGGGATTATTTTTTGTCATCTCCGGTGCCTTTTTAGAGGAAAGGGCAGAAATTGATCACGTGCACGTGATAATCCAGAGAAGAAAATAAATGCTAAACAATCTCTGAAACTATTTCGTTTCTATACAATAAATAACAGATGCATATGGAGTTTTTTATGGTGCACCAGTGACTTAATAAAATATACTTTTATTATTTTGACACCTCTTCCTGACTTTATATAAAGTTGATATCTTGGTTATTTTTATTTTTACCTGATACTGACCTGAGCAATGCAATTGAAATGCCAAAGCCTTACGTATCTAATGCAGACTTCCTGTTTCTATAGCAACAAAACTCAACCTTGTACTTAATGAAGGAATACTGGAGTGTGTGTAACTGTGACTTTAAGGTTTAGAAAAACAAACAGAACCACTTTATAGTTGGAGATTAGAAAAATAAAACGGAAGTGACCTCTTTGCATAGAACAAGAAAATTACCTAGGTTTGGGATACTTCATTAGTAAGAATGAAACCATATTAATGTCATAAGGAGCTCTGTGTTTTAATCTTGTTTACCAAATTAATATGTAAAAGCCTTTTATAGCATGTGAGAGTCTTTGAGGGCTTTTTCTCCCCCTTTTATTACCAAAGCTACTGTGTTTGTGGTTAGGCTAATGAAAATTCGTGCTGCCTGACAACAGATACATTTTCCTTTTGTATTGGCAAAAATCCATTGGTAATTTTAGTAGTGTCTGAAAAGAAAGGGAGCAAAATATGTGGTGTTTAATTCTACATTTGATCTACAAGCTAGTTCCTGGTCAGTTAGTTTAAATCTGTATTACGGTGATAAATGGTGACAAGCTGCAGATTAGAGAGTGAATGAAGGAGCAGCTGTCATCTCTTCCTATTTTCTTACGGCTTTTCAGTTACTCTTTTAATAACCGTTAAATTCTAATTTAAAACAACCATAGGAAACATCCCATAGAAAAGCAGCAATGCTGACAGCAACATATCACGAATGTTTACAAGCCTCTTTCTGCATCAGCGTTTCAATAAGTGCTACACAACATTTGTGGCAGGTTTATTGAGCTGAAGTATTAGTCTGTACAAGTGAAGGTGGGAAAATAGGAAATATTAAATAGAGGCTTCTATTGCAATCTTACTGGTAAAAAAAAATTCCCACAAGCCAGTCCAATTTTTATGTTTGCTGTTTTTTCTGTGACTTTTTAAAATTTTGTTGTTAGGCTGTGATTCTGACAAATTCATCTTCTGACTGAATAAAGATAGCCAGAATTCAGGGTTTAAGGAACCATTTCACCCTCTGAACTGAGTTTTATCTACTCACTCACTTGTTACAAGTCAGCTGAGGCAACCAAAGATGCAAGTGATGGTGGTAAATTGCCCCACAGCAAAAGGAAGGATGGAGGGCAGGATAAGACAGATGGGAGGTTGGCTTGTTTGAAAGCTGATCAAGATAAGCTATTGGGAAAAGCAAACCCAGAAACAACATGCTCAGCAAAATCCATCTTGGAATTGGCTGAGTCGGAGCATATTAAGCTGTGGGCAGGTGGCACCCCGTATGAGCTGGGAGCCTGCATCCTGCTGAGAGCTGTGCTCTTCTGCCTCCCAGCAAACTGTTTGGAAAGGCAGGTGGTGTCTCTGAGAAGTGTGAAAAGGCATGACCCAAGATCTTTGGCTTGTGTTTAACTCTATGTTCCCTTTTAAAAATAAATGCCTTATTATTTGGTAAAATGCTTCTCTAGGCAGAGACTGAAGGAAATCTGGCAATGAGGATACAGGAGGTGTATGGAAGTTGCAAAATTTGCACCACAGACACCTGTTAATAAGCTTATCTAGAGCCTAAATGTGGGAGGAAGCAAAATTTATCTGATTTTGCACAGCTTTGACCAAAGCTCCTGAAGGACATGGGCTCCCTGAAAGTTTCCTAGAGATGCTCTGGGGCTGTCTTTTCTGGTGGAGGCTGATTGTCCATGTGCTCTATGTTTCAGGGATAGAGCTCTGTCCTCCTGGGCACCGGTTCATGATCACCATGGTGGCGAGCTTCATCGAGATGGCAGGGCAGTTCCTCATGCCGGGGCTGGCTGCCCTCTGCAGGGACTGGCAGGTCCTCCAGGCGGTCATCATCTGTCCCTTCCTGCTGATGCTGCTTTACTGGGTGTAAGTATTGCTTCCTCCTGACGGGTCAAAGACAGCGAGCTCCTGATGTTGGACTTGGGAGATGCTCCACTGTCAGGAAGTGTGTGTGAGCTTAACAACACAGATGAGCCTTTCCCTTTGTTCTTCCATTCACCTTGTGCAAAGGTTTGACTTTGAAATAAGAAAGAATAACTTTATAATCTGCTGTAGCATGCACATATGCTACATCCTGCGACACAACAGGCACTTGGGAGATAGCCCCTTTTCACCGAGGTGAAGTTGTACTTTGTTATTATTCTGGATGTCACTTCCCCTTTAAAGACTAAAATAGTTCTTGAGAGGGTGCATCTCAGCCTAGCTGTTGTCAGATTGTGACTGCATGGCTATGTTTTGCCTTCATACCTATGTTGTGGTTCTGGACTGACACTGTTGGTTTCTTTGATCCAAGAAAATAACATCTCTCAGCCCTGGAACAAACACGCTTGGATGTTTTGTGTGCGTGAGGTAGTCGGCCCTGAACTAGACTTGATTTTGCCCAAATTAGCACATGCTATGCTGAAGCCTGGGTGGCTGGTCTATGCCAGGCAGTGGCTCAGGATTGTTCCTACAAGGAATTCCCTACTCCCGACTGGTCCCACTCTTCTCTGTCTGCAGCACTGTGGTGTTGGTACGGCTATCCTGAGAGGAGTAGAATGGCTTTCACCTTGGGAATAGTGCCAGGTCCATCCCCACCATGACTTTACAAACATTCCAAAAAATCTTTGTTGTTCTGTCTTAATAGTGACACGCAGTGGCGGCATACGACAACAGTGGTTTATGAGAGCAGTGCTGTACAAAACCATAACATTAAGAAAATGCTAAATCATTAATTTTAAAAGTAACACTATCAAGTCTAAAATATTTAGTTGTACACTGAGAAAAATGAGGAAAAAGGCCACTACTCTGTGCAGGACCAAGCTGGTTATGACCCATGGCAAGCTAGGCTGCTAGTTGTAATGTCTGACAAGTTACAACATGTAAAAACTTGTTACAGTATGTAACAGTTACATTTTTGTGTTAACTTCTTACAGAGCCCTCCTGTGTTGATGCTGGTAACCCTCAGTGGGTATTTCACTGCTTATTCCCAAGGCAGACATGCCTCGGCATGGGCAAAATGCAGCACTCAGGAGAGTTACAAGTCCCTTGCAAGATAATGGCAGCGGAGTCAGGGGGGTTACCCCTGTATTCTAATATACAACATTTAAATAGCCTCATCCTGACAGTGTTAATCTTGATGAATAATGAAGAGCGTTTTTGTTAATCTGTGATGCTGTTGTCCCCTCCCTTACCTGCCGTATGTTATACATGTTTTGGTCTGCTCCAAAGCTTCCTGTTGAATGCCCACCAGCTGAAATGCCTGATGTCCACCACTGGATAAAACACGATATTAAACATAATATTTACAGATGTTTGTATCCAAAAGGATGGTACTGCAGTATGGAGATGCCTAGTGAACACGGGGGATGGCAAGGACAGCAGGCATCCCTCAGCAGTCTTCTGGAGACCACACATTTGCAGGTGGCTTTGGCAGGATCTTGTACATTCCTGATGAGAGGTCATTCCTGGATGACATTGAAAGCGACAGGAAACGCTAAAATTTATTTTGTAATCTTCAAGAGCTCTGGTTTTTTAGGTGGGCAGGGCAGGCAAACCAAGCAAATAAGTCCCCCTTATATATTATGGGACATAACATCTTGATAAATAGTGGTGATGGCCAGAGGATCAGGATTTGTGTTGCCCAGGGTTTTTGCATTTGCAGAAATGAACCTTGGTTGGAATGCCTATTTTATTATATTGTCAGTACAGTATGTGCTTTTCTCTTAGGCTTTTCGCTTCCATCTGTTGCGTATTCTCTGGGAAGTGTTACCATTTTATTACCTCTTTCTTTCCTTCCGAATGGAATGTGGACCCTCAGCATGTGTTACATATGAAGTAAGAAAACTAACTGATTGGTAATAAAAGAAGAACTGGGAAACTGCACTGCTTGTTAATTCCCCATCATGTACCCAAAGCAGTGAGTCCAATAACAGATGCTGCAAACAGCCCCTGCGCTGCCTCCTCCTTCCTCTGTACTCTCTTTACTTCCATCTCCTCCTGTTTGCCCCTCCAGGCTGGGACTTAGCCCTCTTCCCACCTATGGTTTTGCTCTTCTGTCGGCCACATGCACATGGCAGGATATACAGTCCCCAGGAGGTGCATGGCTGAGTGGACTGGGAAGCTGGGCTTGAATGGGGGAAAAGGGAGAAGCAGCAGATTTGTCTTGGAGGGATGGGCAGATGGGCTTGGATACAAAGGTATGAAGCACATGCCACTACTGGGCTCTTAGGTCGTTCTGGAAGGACAGAAAGGCACCCATGGGCACAGGGGTTTGTGACAAGTGTATAAAGATGAGTTAATAGAAGTTAGACTCCTTTCAAGTGTGTGTGTGTATTAGAGCCACAAGGGAAGGGGATCTCCAGTTATACAGAAACCTTATTTCCTCTCCCTTGGATGAAGGAAGCTCCAGACAGCATGATTCCATGAATACCAGCAAAGGTATCAATAACTTGAAATAAACGCCTGCTTCACTCTAACCAAAACTGAAGAAATGGGAACAGGTGGGTGGTTCTTTTCTGGTGCTTTTCGATAGGATTTACTCTCACCAAGACACAAAGTTGCAATAGCTGTCTTGTTGACCTGAGGCAAACCCCTAATTGACAACACAATACAACCTTTCCATGGGCATCCATTTTCCATCCATCTGCACAGAATCACAGTTCTCCTTCCAGCTGTATGTAGTACCTTCTTGGTCTTTGTCTGTCAAGGATTCTTCTCTCCTCTTAGGATTTCTCAAACTTAAAATCTTTTTTCCTCAGTGTGCCTTCCACTCATCCCCCTCTCTTCTCCCAGGCAGCAGCAACTGTGGAACAGGAGGTGAAAGTTTGACCCTACCCACCCTCTGTTCTTTTCCTTGACTGTAAAAGCATGGCCCTTTCCTTGCTGATGGAGGAGGTAGCAGACTATCAACAAACTAAGTGAGGAAAATACTGAAAACCAAAGTTCAGCTGGAAGGAGTGCATGCATTGGCCATGGTTCACCAGGAACAAACTGTCTGCACACCTTGGAGCAGAAACACTGAAAGAGCTTGGTGTACTGCTCTAAGGGAGACAGGAAACAAAGGATGGAGTGGCACAGAGGGGTTGTGGCCATGCTCTGTTTAAAACAATGCAGCTGGTGGGAACTGTAAGCCAAAGGAATGACCCAAAAGGCGGCCAAAAGCTGAACTTTGCTACATCAGCTCAAAAATACAGAAGCAACCCAAGAACCTGCATTTCTGTTGCTCGATGAATGACACTTTTACATCTGGCTATAAGTATTATTGAATGTGACTGGACTTCTACTCTGGCCATGAGAGTCCATTGGGTGCAACCAGTCTTAATGTGTCACATTATTTGAGAATTTGTGACTATGGTAGTTCTTATTGAAAGCAACTGGACTGATGACCTGGGCTCAAGGCAGCTCACAGGTTTTTAAGAATCCCTAAGGAATCTCTCACTGCTCACACTGAGTGATGGAGCACCTGAAAGATGCCGGGCTCCAGCACTTCCAGTCTGAGAAACCTGCAGGAGACAGAAGATAAGAGACATGTTTGTCCCTATCCTGTGACGCCCATCCTTGTGGTTGCTTTCCTTTCCCTAGATGCAGGTGGTCATCATAGGACTTGTTGTTTGGAACCTGTAAGCAGACTGTTCAAAATCTAAAACTTTTAGGCTAGTGGCTGAGGCTATACCTTCTCCAGGGCCAAGCATGCAGAGATTTTGCATTCAAAAGATTCCTAGTACTTAAAAAAATGCTTTTGCTTTACAAGGCTTTCTGCTGGAGAATATGCCAAAGCATCTGTGCAGCACAAGAGGTAGTAAATAAGCTGTCAAGCTGAATGGCTGTCATCATAGTTGTTATACATTTTTATTGCCTGATATCATTTAGATTGCAGTCTGCTTGGTTTCTCTCCTTTTTATTTCTTCTTCCAAAAATAATTTCTCTGTCTCTGTTGGAGGTTTTGCTAAGGTGTCTTCGAAATTGTACCAGCCCTAAGAGATAGTATGATAATAGTGCAATTGAGTGCTTAGAAGGATAAGAACTGGGCAGCATCCGCAGCAAGGATCAGTGCTTTGTGAAGGAAATTTGAGGTTTTATTACATATTTGAAGTTAAAAGTAGTTGTTAAATTTGTTTTTAGTAAGGTCTTTTGGAAGAGTAGTAAAAACAAAGTCTTAATATTAAAAAAATATACTTGGAGTGAGGTGTGAGAGTTTTCGTGTCTATAGAAGTATGGGAGGTTTTGGTCTAAGAGCTCCGTATTTCTTTTGGTTTTGTATTAAAATAAACTTATTTGGGAAAAAAGGAAGAGTGATCAGTTAAGCTTATGAATCTTGTTAATGTCAGCACTTGAAAGAAACAACTCAATGGAAAATGAACTTTTTGAATTGTGTGCATGTATATATTTTTAAGGCAACTCACATAATATTATCTTTAGTAGGGGAAGCTTATCATCCTAAGAAATAATTCTTCTCTTTCATTTGTCTTTAAAAGAACCCAAATTACTTCTGTCAGCTGTTTTCTTTCTTTGGTCTGAATTACCATGTGTGAACTGCGCATTTCATTCACTCCCTTTTTGGCAGCAAATGTCTATTGCAGACAGTGCTGCCTCTTTCTCTCACTTCTTTCAAGTTATATTAATGGACAGAGCACCTGTAGTATGTTACAAAATTCCAGTGTGTCATATTTCCATGTGATAGGATAGTTCCTCTATGATTTGTGAATCAGGGTAAAAGAAAATATCATTAATTTGCACATTTTGAATCTGTTTTTCCTCTTTTTTTTGTTTCCTACACTGTTCTTTTGTATTTTGAAATAATTACATAGTTTCTAAGTGGTTAAATGAGCAGTTAGAACTCTACCAGTTCCTCCTCTGACAGAAACTTGGAAGCAACCCTAACTGTTTTTCCTCTTTAAAGTATTTTCCCAGAGTCCCTTCGGTGGTTGATGGCTACACAACAGTTTGAGGCATCCAAGGAACTGATCCTTCAGTTCACACACAAGAACAGGATGAGCACAGAAAGCGACATCAAAGGAGTGGTGCCCGGTGAGTAGGACAGACAACTGCAAATCCCCCAGCTCTTCTCTAAAGGCTGCACGTGACATTACTGCCCAGAATGAAATTATCTGTTTATTGCCTGTAAATCATCTCATTCACTCATTCATTCATTCATTCTGCTTTTCCTGAAAATCCATTCCAAACTCCAGCACTCTGTTAAAAACTACATGGCCTGTTGAACAGTCCTAGTAATTACAGTCTTGTCTTGCAGTGCCGTGTGTCTTTAGAGACATCTCTTGAAGAATTTTACCATGGCTACAAGAGTGCGCCTTCAGCTCTGTGTGCCTCTGGAAACTGTGTTTTAAGGAAGCTGCTTGCTGGGATCCTGCCCATCACCCAACACTTTTTCTGTTGGTTTGGAGAAGCAGCAGCACTCAAACCCCCTCAAGTGCCAGCCCCACAGGAAACTTAAACCACATTACAGTTTCTCTTTAAAGCTTTGCTCCAAGAGCTGTGTTGGTTTCCTCTCCTGCATCATCTTGAGTGATGCTGCTTTAGGGATGGGGGATTGCTGCAAGTGGCAGTGGTAGAGTGCAGTTTTTGCTTGAGAGTCTAAATTATTGATTCCTTGGTTTAGTGATGCTTTTAGAATGACCTGGCTCCCCTCATCACCAGAACTGTCACTGAAATAGCCAAGATCCTGTCTTGCAGGTTGCTTTGCAGGAGAGACTGTGTGTGTGCATGTGTGTGTCTAATTATGACAAAGGCAAAGAGTTTCTGGATCTTCATCTCACCAGTGCACCTGTCAGATTTGGTCCAGGCTTCCCTTTTCCTTCTCACAAGCTTGACTCTGCCCATAAACACCCATTTTGCCCTGTCACTTGAAATCTGTATCAGACTACCCACTTGTCACAAAATGGTGGAAATATTTCTTTTTTCCCCCCAATTTTCCAACCCGACCTGCTCTGACCCCAGGGGCTGCATGGAAACCTCAGCCAATAGCTCTGCCAGTGAGTAGAAGTGATGCTTCTGCACTTGTCTGATCCATGTGAGAGGTCTCTGGGGTAACTGTGGTTTCCATCAGTCAGTGTTAAACAGGTCAGCACTGGAACAGGCTTCATCCAGGGTAGAAAACTATCACCATTAACATCAGTGCCTAATGAATAAAGCAGCCTCCATCAGTGAGGGATGAAAAGCCCAATCCAGGATCTCTGGCACACATACCCAGGTCATTGGTGTGATTTTTGGTGCAGTCGGCACACTGGTGTTAATTAGTTGGTTTGCATGTAATTGTGTGTCTGGGGTTACAGTTCCTGGATCTGCATCACACGACATGGCTTTGCAGCGTAAATGCTATTTTCCTGGTAAAGTTCTGAAAAGAATTAGGTGTATGTGTGCAGTCATTAATCTGTCGATCTGCATTCTCCCCGCCCCACTCCTTTTTGCAGGTCTTCTGCAGAATAAATGATGGATCTTTAGAAATGAGGGATCTCTGAGGCAAAATTTGGCCTTGGAGTTTTCCAGCCAATTCCTAAATTTGTCTTTTGTGAGTCAGCTTCTTGAATTTGCAGATGAAATACAATATATTTTAGGGGAAAGAAAAAACAAATTACCCGAGTTTCCTCTAAGGAAAATAATAAAGACACAACTGTGTGCTGGAGGGATTTATTTTAGCCATTTATAATGATATTGCCCATGGAGGAATGCTAAATGTCAAAATGGATTTATGACAATTATTTGTGACTGATTACTTTTCCCAGCAGTTTCATGGTAGAAGACTCCTGTTTAAGGAGGGGACTCCCTTTCATGTGAAAAAACAGCATTATTTCACATCTTGATAGTGTGGATTCACTGACTACAAATACATTTAGATACAGCAATTGTCAGTACAACACTTTTTGCAATTTATAAATGATTCAGAGCATGGTCATTTCTGCCTCCTTGTTGGTGATGAGATTGTTGGGGATATTGTTGGGAGTTTTTATTATTTCTTCCCTTGCCTTTTGTCTGTAAATTTTTTCTGCAGCCCCACACTTTAAGGCTTTTCTGATGCATCCCTGGAGGGAAGCTGCATTTCTGTAGGGAGAGTAAGAGGTGGGCAGTATCATAAGAACAAAATAAGATTAACTACGAACTATTGAAGGAAGGACCTTCTCTCTCATTCTGGGTGCACAGGGGTGTTGATGGCCTGAGTGAGGACAGGAGAAGAGTAGGATTCTTGAATTAGGAATGTGATCAAGCTGCAGGCCTTGTGTCTTGCAGTGGGTCAGGAAGGAGGAGGAACCATTGCTCTGCTCTTGTGTGCTTTAATAACACGCCCATAGTTGCTCTAGCACAAAATGGGTAAAAAGCTGGTGCTTGTCTGGGAGAAAGGATGCCATTGAGCCTGATGCAGATATCCCTTGTTTTCCCTTGACTCCATTGTTGAGCTTTCCTATCTGTGTGGAGGGATTTTTGTTTGTGATTTGTTTTATTCTTTGTTTTCAATCTGAAAGGGCTGGAAACTGTTTTGTTCTAGTTAGGGGCCATTGTGTTGCTGTTTATTATTCTTTGCTGCATTGTTGTAACAGCCTCCTGCGATTGAATTACTCCCAATGCATTTAAATGATAAACTGCTCACTTGCAGTCCCTTCCAGCTGAAAATCACACTGTAATTTTACTCAAACATACCAGTCAAATTAGTGTATCCAATATAACAGATCGTTACAGGAGTTTCATACCTATTTTGGCACTTGATATGAGTCCCATAATAAAAAGAAGCATCATTCAAGAGGGTGAAGTATTTCTGGGATGCAAGAAAATTTAATTTTGAATTTTCTCCAAGCCATAAGGAGGCTGATTTTCCTTTCTGAAGAATCACACCATTTCACTGCCATAAGGAATCTTTTGCTCATCCACTTGGCCACACTGCCTGTGGTGGAGAGTGCCATTAACCATCTGTAAGGCCTGTTTGCTCCATGGGGAGGTGGCCCACATGTTGGGGGGGGGAGGGGGCAGGAAACAAAATTTATCTGCTGTTTTTGACAGTCCTTTAGGTTGGAGAGGTTGCCAGTGCTCTCCTGGGAGATGTCCCAAAAGGCAACAACTAAAAGTCCAGACAGTGATCCAGCTGCAGCTGAAAGGTCTGGCAGCTGCCGTAACAACCCCTGCCAGGAAAAAATGAGGGTGGGCAGCTGATGGGCAGTGGCCAGCCAGCAGGATGGAGTGGGAGTTGCTTACAGGGGAAACAAATTCAAGTGAGACAAGGGATGTTGGGAGGAGCCTGGAGTGTTGTAAATTAACATTGCCCTTATCTTCAGTAGCCTGTCCCAGGGCTGGTGTTGGTTGCATAAAGAGACCTTTTTCCTCAGCAGCTTTAAGTGGCTTTATTTTTGAGTGCTTGGTATACCTTGTGATTTTGGGCAGGAATAATTTGCCTTTGTAATGAGATTTTTGGGTTTATGTGGTTGCATTTTCTTTTTTAATTCTTAAAAAACACAGGTGTGTTAATTAGATCTGGTTAGATTATTCCTAGTATGTTTTGACTCAAAATTTCACCAATTGGCTTTAAACTTTGCCCTCTTTTAGAAAGAAATTTTAAATCTGTTTTTGCATCAGGAAATTATTTTTATTCAACTGTGTATTGAAATGTCAGTTTTAAAACAGGCTTGCTGAATTTTGTTGACAAATATTTCAAAGCATTACCCAGAAAAGTCAGCTTCAATCTTGAGCAAATTGAATATTTTGATAATATTAATTCAGTACAGGCTTTTGATTACTGGTTTCTCCAGAAACTTTAGCATCTCTTCCTTGTACCCTGTGAAACAAGAAACAAACAAGAAACATTGCATTTCAGTGCAGCTGCAGGACAGTAATTTTGACCTTACTGACATAAATGCAAAATAAGTATGAAGATTGTTTAATGAACAGGAGAAAAGAGTGTTTAGGGGCATTGGAAATCCCAAATCACCAGCCATCCTTATACCTTTTAAAGATGTGTTACACTTTAGGTGGCTTTCATTATTTTTATAGAATGCATCCTTTTCCTTCATGTGGGGGTGAAGGTAAAGCACCCAGATAGATGCCCATATTTTAGCATACAGACATGCAGAGGATGAAGGGGTACAGTGATGATAAGTACTCTGTGTGTGGATGTGTGTGGATTGCAGTTAGGAAAGGTTTTCAGGGAGTTTGCTCTGAAGAAGAAAAATTGTGTTTCACCTTTCTTGCTGCTGAACAACATGCTGCCATGACTTTTCTTTAAACATAAGCTTTAAACATAAGCTTTTTTTAATTTGTTTTGCTATATATATATTTTTTTTTCCTTCAGCATGAGGCTTACATCTATGTAATTATATGCTTTTTTCCTTTTCCACTGGGTAAATAGCAGAGGGAAGGGTGAAAATGCCTTATGTCTGGAAGTCAGTCTGTTTCCCTATGAAGCTTTCCTCATATCCCTAGACCATTATACCTATCATTACACTACTGGTTTAAAGCTTGTGATAGATAGAGAGCGTATTAGCTGGAGAAGGAAAGCAATTTTCCTGGCCCCACAATACAGGTGATTCCGTGTGATTGTGATGTACAAACCTGCCAGATGTCCTCCTTTGCCAAATACTGTTTCTTGGGTGTTTAATGGTGCCAAACTTTAATGTTCCATGCAATTCCCAGAGGGTGGTCAGGTAAATGTGGGAAATGTAGTTAAAACAGTTCAAGGTGCTGCTTGAAGGCTGTGTGTCAGCCACAGAGATTTCTATTTCAAAATTAAAAAAAAACCAACCCAGCCAGTGATTTCTGTTGCCTTCTTGTTTGTTAAATCAGTTTCAAGAGGGTCTAGGTTTCTCCTGCTGGGCCCCTGTTGTCCAGTGGCAGAAACTGATGGAGTTTGTGCAACTCTTTCATGATGTGCTGCACATAGTACTGATTAACAAGAGTAAAACTGGTCAGTTAGGTCCTCTTCTCCCAGCTAGGTCTACAGGAATGGAAGAGGAGAGGCCATGTGTGCCCTGACTGTATCCCTAGCAAGGGTGGTAGTGATATCTGACAGTACCAGGTTTCAGAGGGGACAGGGGAAAAATGGTGCACTCTACTGAGAATGTGCCTTTTGATGCCACTGGGAAAAGCCAAATACGCTAGAAAATTTAAAGGGGAAAAAAAAAAGAAAAGAAAGAAGGGGCTGTCCGCCTCTATTTCAGTTTGAATGACTTTCTCACTAGTTTAGTCCTCTGCAGACGCTCACTGGCTGCACTCCAGCCTGTTGATTTGTGCCCCACTGGCACACTGTGTCTTTGTCCACAGTGCTACCTATCCTCCCAGAGGAGCCAGCTTTACAGGGCAGGAACCGTGTGCAGAGGGCTGGCAGCAAGCCCTGGTGCTGCTGGCATTTCCCCAGCCCACAGGCACTGGAGGGGAGAGGACTGGTGCGTCTGAATGTGGATGTGAAGGGTAAGAGAGGAGACCTCAGGAACCAAGTGGAAGTGGAGAATAGAAAGAGGGGATCAGTAGGCAGAGAAGAGAGGAAATAAGAGACTTTAAAAAGTTGTGGGAGCAAAGAATAAAGATAGTTGGAGGGGACTTAGAGAGACAAGGGCAACAAGGGACTGGAGGGGAGTAATGGAGGAAGAACATTGTGTAGATGAAGAATAGAGGAGAGCTAGAGCGTGGATACCAAAGGGGCTGCAATCATTTGCTTCCCCCTTCTTCCGGAACAAACAGTCAAGCCCAAGGATTCAGTCTCCAAACTCTTCTTTTGCAAAATCCACTTCTAAAATGTGTGCTTCACCCCTCCCTGCTGCCCAACTTGCTTGCTCAGCCTGCAGAGATTCCCTCCATAGCTCCCACAACAAAGAGCAGCAATGCATGTGTGGAGACCTGAAACCTCCTGATGGCCACAGCTCCACACAGTGACATTGGAGGTACTCTTTGTGGTGGTGTTTTGGGTTTTTTTTTTAACGTTGGTGATGTTAGAAGAATGTAAGTGTTGACAAGTCACGCTCTGGGAAATGGAAGAAGTCAGGTTGCCTGGGAAACCCCTGCTTGGCCTCCTGGCATGAAGGCATGATGGTACAGCCTTGAATAACATGATTACGACCTATTTTTTCCACAGGGCATAGGATGGACGAATCAGTGCATAGGATGGACGATGATGTGGGAATGAAGCTGTTGTCTGTTCCTCATTTGTTGCAGAATTTGGAAGGTGTGTAGTGAATGAGGCAGAGGGTTGCAGAAGGAAAGAGGACAGTGTTGGGGAAATGAAGCTGAATACCTCCTGAAGAGCAGTACTCATTCTCTGGGTCTGTCAGGGATGTTCTTGTATGATGATGGAGATTTCCCTGGACTCAGGCCCTTTCAGTGCTGTCACTGATCAAAATTCCTTCAGTGTCAGTCTCCAGCATGTAATTCTGAGGCTTGATTTGCAGAAAGCTGGGAGCATTTATATCAGCACCTACAAGGGGTATTGCTTCATGATTTTTTTCTCATTCCAGACACAAATCCTCTATATTTTATCTCCCTTCCTGCAAAACAGGAGTAATCTTTGCCCTTACGCTTACAAGAAAGTGGTAAAGATTATTTCATTAGTATTTATGAAATATATGTCTATTCTGACAGCACTGTGGGAATGTCTCTGAGGAAATCTATGATTTTTTTGTACTTATTGGGAAGGTTGGATAATGAGGCTGAGGGGCACATGTTGAATGGGAAAGGCAGAGATGTCATTAGCACCTGCCCCTCGGCTGTCTGCAGTGAGCATTCTGGGGAAAAAAAGAATGTGTGATTAAATAAATGGTGTATCATAATGCACATAAGCAACTGAAGATTGCAACAGCAACCTTATGTCTGACTTTTCAACCTTTTTTGAATGTACTTAGAAGTACAGGATTGAAATAAATCATTGCAATCAGTCCTTAGCTGTTACATGTCTCTTTCATGAGAGTTGCTCTCATGAAAGGAGATTCTTTTTAAATGCTGTTAGTATTTATGTCCAGTGCTTTTGTTAGAAGGCCATTCCAGTCTCCATATTCCTCTTGTACATTTTAGCATTCAATTCAAACATGCTGTAGCTGTCTGGATTTGTTCTTTTTTTTCCTTCCCCATTTGGTTCTGTCTGTGCCTATGTTAAATCTCTTTTTCTCTTTTCTCATGCTATATGAGAAGACAGCAGCCCCATTCCTGTGTTGAGATGAAGTTCTCCTCTATCTCCTCTCCATTTATAAATGGGCTTGTCAGAGCTTTAGTTTTTCAAATATTGATGACCAGAATTGTAAAAGAATTCCAGTATTTCATTGACTGAATTGCAAATACCTCATGGCTGGAATAAACTGGTGCCATATAGTCACTTGTGTTCCAGTAGTACATAACCAAGTCCAACACAGGTTTTGCTTATCTTCCACCAGAAACACTTCCCCTTAATCATGGAGAATTTTGCCTTGTATTTCATGTTTCCACTTGCTTTTGCCACACACTGGACCTCAAGCTCACCCAGTTCCCTCTAATGGCCCATTTGTATGGTACTTACCTTTGATAGTAAGGTAACGCCTCACTTTGTCACCAGTGGACCTTATTGGTACATTTATGAGGTTTTTACCAAGCTCCTTACTCAGGTTATTAAACAAGACTTTTTTTTTTTTTTTTAAATAAGATGACTCACCCCTCTACTAATGTCCTACCATCCGCTTATGATTTCCATTTTTCTATCCCTTATTGCTCTCTGCCCATCAGTCAGTATTTTACCCACCTCATAATTTCTGTATATGACTTGAGAGCTGGACAGAAGTCCTGGAAGGTATAAATAAACCTGTATACCTGTAACTCTGTCTGCCTGAGAGTAGATTGCTTCAGCTCTGTGTTTCAGACTGGTCCACCTCCTGCTGCAGAGCTGTCATGTTCCAGGGATTGATTGAGCCTCTATGCTGTGTTTCCGTAGCTCTTTTCATGTTCAAAGAACTACTGACTGTCATTTAGCAGCCAGAAAAATCCAGCAGAAGTCCATCACCACAGGACACTTGTCATTTTGGACATCATTTTTCAGTGGCTTGATTTGGGCTTTTGTCTGTTTTGTCTATGCCAAGTGATGCAGAGGTGGGTGGCTTCATCTGAAGGCTTTAAAGATACTTTCTGATTTTGAAAGGCATGCTGCTGAAATGCAGAGGGTCCCATGAGAATTCAGCAGCATTGCAAGTTGGAAGCTGGTAGGGTTCCCCTTCCCATGAGACTTTTAAAGTCTCCCAGTGAATAGTTTTAATTTCCACTGAGATGTAAAGAGTTAGCTTGTTGACAGTTTTCCTACTGAGTCCCTGAATAGGAAGCCTAGGGTGTGTGTGGGCTCTAGAGTATGGGAAAACTTATTAGGGGCCTCTGAATACATGGATAGAAATATTTTTATATTCCACACTCTCCCATTTGGTAAATCAAAACTGAAATATTTAATGCAAATTCCTTCTGTACCAATGACTTCAGTGCAAAATCAAAGAGTAAATTGGGGCTACAGGGAGTTTTTCTGGTGTTAGTCCTGAGAGAGCAGCAGTTTGCTTCCATGAGGTTTTAATAGGCTTCGGCTTGACTTTTAATACCTTATCTATGACCTAAGAAGTCAGTCAGCCTTAGAGCTGTCACTCTCCTGGTGCTCTTCACAGTCAGTCAGAGCAGGTCCTTTCATGCAGCTAGACTCCCTCCAAAGACAGCAGGTCACTTACATGAGAGCCAGTTCTGTAGCTGAAGACTTTTTTGCAAGTCACATAGCTTATTTGTTCCTATTGGAGTGATATTTTGGTTATTGCAAGTCATTGACTTTGTAGTATAGTGGGGGTTTTTGGTGAATATCTCACTAGTATTTATAGAAACAAAGGAGGGTGACAGTCATCAGAAAGATGGATGGTGTTAGAGACTTGGAGACAGTCATTCATCTGAAGCAGGTGACTTAGATTTGGAGTTTTAACAATATTGTAGAGGGATGGAGGCTTAAATAGTCAGAAGGCTCCCAATAAAAATTCCAGTTCTGTTTGCATTCTTTAGTGTAAGGTTCAAGGCCAGATTATTTCTTCCCTCTTTTTTTCCCTTTGATTTTCTTCCCCCTGCCTTTCCTCCCCCTTTTCTTTAATGCTTGTAATGTTGTTACATCTGGAATCGAGACATTTTTGTATAATGCTGCAATGTATCCATGGAGTATAACCCCCATGAGAGCAGAAGCAAGGGTCCACTGAGGAAAGACCGCTGCATGAGGCAGGATGGAGAAGGGGTGAGCCTTCCCTCACTTGTGATCCTCACTGCAGCTGAAATAGAGGAGATGTTTGTCAGTTCACATAACCAAGTGAGCCCTTACTCGAGGGCAGAAGAGCAGTTCAATGAAAAACACTGATGGGAACTAGTTCAGAAGCACTGATTTATGAGAAAGGTTAAAAGGGGGTGCCTGAGTGCACATGAGAGGGATGTGTGACAAATGGATTGTAGGAACCCCTGATGTATGAACCAAGCATGAGTGGAAGGCTCAAAATAATGTTTGGTTCCAAAGAAAAGTGTAGCCAGGTAAAGTGTTCCTTCTTGTAATTTTATTAAGTTGTAGCTCAATAAAGCATGTATTTACAATGAAGTCTACTCGATGTCCTGATAGAAAAAAGTAAAAATTTCCCTGAGAAAAAAGAAAGCAAAAAGTGCCAACCGATTAAGAAAATCTGAAGAATATGGCATGTACCTTCTGCTGACAGAGGATGAGGTGTTTTACTTTACAGGCCAGATTTGATCATTCTTGGAGAGTTTGAGAATGAACCCTTTTGTCCACGTGAAATCTGTGCAATATGTGTTGTTTGGGTAGTGATTTACCTTGTTGCCCTTCAGATGAAACAGTAAACATCCACCAACAGCCTTTCAAAACCCTTGTGCTTCTTTTAGTGCTTGCTTTGTGTTCTTTTGCTTGTAGAAGGTTTGGCCTGGACTCAGTTATGGGCTTTACAATTATGTTTTTATCTAACTGTTTCCATTGTTCTGAATTATTTTGTTCCCACTTATTTGTTCCTAGAATCTTGCTACAAAAATTATTTTGACCTTGTTCTTTGAGATTAAGTTCCATTTATTTTTTATTGCTTATATTTTAATATGACCCTGGTACATTGCTGAGCCTGCAGAGGGCTTCTGTAATACAAATATTAATTTAACCAATTTCTTCTTTCACTCCACCTCAGTTTTTCTGCTTTTGTGAGCTTCATGCTGCATAGATTCTGGGGACAAATGGCCATTATCAGGTTGTGAGGAAAGTAGTATGGCAATATTCTGCTTAAGTATAATCACTAATGTTAAATACCCTTTGCTGCTTTTGTCAGAAGCCTTCCCAGTAGTTTCTCTAGAGAGAAGACCAAGAGTGACCTGTGAGCAGCAAATAGCTCAAGTATTTGCATGTAAATAGTGCTTGTTTGATTTATTATTTTTATGATGCACTTTTCAAATAATAGCTGGCAAATGTGTTTTTTGTTTAGTTTGCAAATTCAGGTGACCTTTTTTTTTAGCCCCCCTCCCCGCAACTTGCTTTTATTTTCTCCTGTCTTGCATCTCTTCAGGGAATTGCTGTTCAGCAGAGTTAGGCAGAGGTCAGGGCAGGCCAGCATGGGCAACTGAGGACACCCAAGCTCATTGCATATGCACAAAGGGAACACGTGCACCCTTCACAACAGGGCCACACTGCTCCATTAAACACAGTCAGTCTAGAAAGCAGCAGTGCAAGTCTTTACCCCAAGAAACAGCCCTATTTTGTACTCTGGGAGTGCACTATTTTTGTGATGCTTCTTTATAGCTACAGCTTCTCCCGCTTTTTTTGGACTTGTTGCTCACTGATCTGGTAGCTTGGAAACAGTGGCTGCTTTGGCACGCTTAGGTAGGTGTTCAAGCTCCAACTGAATGATAATTGGGAAGTAAGCAGTGCCCTTCATTATTGTCCTGTGCCAACAAGGGTATCAGATGCAACTATTGCAAAGCTTGTGTGTTATTTCAGCATTCAAAGAAAGGTTAACTTGGAGCTGCCCAGCACTTGAAGAACATGGTGAGGCTTTAGTTCTGAAATGCAAAGACACCAGAGCTGCTGATGCCCAAGGATTTTATTTTTTTAAGGAAATGTCTTAATGTTAAGGACATCCATCAGAAAAATTTTAAATATTGAAAAGTGAATGGAGTGGAAGATGGATGAGCTGACATAATGTCCTAGCCACTTCATTCTGAAACCTGCATCTGGACAAACTTCAAAAGATTCCCCATGAAAAATGAGTTTGAGCTCCAGTCCTTTCCATGGCTTTTTCAGCATGCATTGCACAAAGGCAGCAGAGCTTGTAGCTGCAGAAGGTCCTACCTGTTGAGGGGTTTAAAACATAACAAATCCTCAAGTTCTGCAAGAAATTTGCTATCTTGGGGACAAGCTCCATATTGCTCCCATTTTACATACATATTTTTAAATGGGAGAAGGTTTGGAGTTTGAATGAGTTCTTAGGTAGTTCTTTTGCCCCAAAAAGGTGAAGGGAAACTTGGAAGAAAGGAATGAACCTGTGCTGGACTTTAAGTGGGCAGTTCAGTGTTTTGTTACCCGTTAGTGTAATCAATAGTGTTCTGCTCTCCAGAACATCCCTCAGAATATCTTAGTTCACAAATAAATCTTCTCCTTCTCATTCTCCTCAGTGAAATGATAATTCTGATTTGGTTTGTTTCAGAGCTGGAAAAGGAAATCACCAGGAGACCGAAGAAAGTCTGCATTGTTAAAGTGGTGGGAACAAGGAACCTGTGGAAAAACATCGTAGTGTTGTGTGTGAACTCGTAAGTCCAGTCTCTTTGTTTAAATACTTGTGTGGTCAGCAAACTGGAGCAGCAATGGGAAGTGGTGAGGGAGCTCCACTGTTTCCTAGTGAGGGACTCTTCGGTAATGTCTCTGATAAATGATCCTAGGAAAACACCAGCTGTTGCAGGGCACTACATTTTTCATGGTAGATGTGGAGGAGCTCATTGGCTGTTTCAGGCAGCAGAACCACATCTTCTCAGGTGCCGTGCTGCAAGTGTACTGCTGTCACCAGTGGTCTCATATGGCCACGTGCTGGTAGGTGCTCATGCATGCAGACATCTGCTTGGCATCCCAGGTGGGAGGTTTGAAACCATTTATGCTCCAGGAGTGCAGGTTCGAGTCATTTACATCTGACAGGGCTGTGGTGCAGAGGAGGATGTTGTTTGCCAGTAAATACAAGGCTGCTCCCTTGTATAACAGCTGTGCTTGGTGGGTCTTCAAAGGCAGATTACGAAGTGCTTCAGCACTCCCAAATCATGCACAGGGGATCACAGGGAGAACGTGCAGTCTCACACAGAGCAATGGGATGCTCGCCTCCTAAGGCTTCAGTTTGGACGTGCTCATGGGGGCAAAACCAAGTGTTGTCAGCCTGAGGGTTTTGCAGGTTACAGGCTCTGAGACCTTCTGTCCAGCACTGAACACCTTGTAAAGAGGAAATACATGGGCTTGCAAATTCTGGGAGGGCACCAGCAGTGCATTTTCTAATTTTTCCGTCTTGTAAAATGCCCCTTTGAATTTTTCTTTT